>SNQJ01S0010429.1:111769-133483 GCA_010110895.2 Picea sitchensis
GCATGATGTATATATACATATACACTTCCATTTATTTTCTCATATAATTTACAAATAATTCAATGTATAACTACATTGAATGTTATACTTACATATTTACATGTCACATTTCAAGTACCTACATAAATTATATGATGTTTCATAATGGCCAAAATATAGGGTATTTTAAAAAAAAATACATTAGTTCCATGTGTAAAATTGGTTGTAATTTTGAGTCAATGAACAAGTGTTATTTTGGAGCAGATAAACATGTAGTACAAGATTTGACATGACATACACCAAGTTTCTCACAACTTTTAGGTTGGCCATTGATCCTAGCTTCAGATCCACAAAGATGTTGCTAGACTTTCTAGTGAGCTTCAATATTGGGGGGAGCACGTCACTTGTTGGTGATTCATTGAGGTCTTGTAGTACCTCACTATGGCAACAACATGTCCAGTTGGTGGAGGTCATGTTGGGGTTGGTATGACCTTGGAGGACAGACTCATTTCGGGTTGAGACTGTGTGTTATTGGCAGGAGACTCATGGTATTGATATGTTATAGGACTATATTTCACGAGGCATTGCAGTTCACATTCTGATATGGGATCCAAGCATTGGAGTGCTTGGTAGTTCAACGTTTGATGGAGTTGAGTTTCAAGTAGAGTGGTTTCTCAGGGAGTTGACTGAGATTCTTTGGCCATTGATCATTCTACTCATCAAGAGCATGTGGGTGTCATTCACGGTGAGCACTTGGAGAGGCCACATCTTGAGGAAAGTCTACCTTGTTTCACACAAGTGGATATGGGACCCCGGTATCATATGTAGTTGGATTTAGTTATTGCTTGAGGATAACCAATATTCTGGCAGGGAGGACTGTAATGTCCCCATTTTGGGACATTATAACATTACAAAGTGTTATGCCTACCAGAGTAGCCAGATAGGGGTGACAGAGAGTTCAGGAGATATTGAGGGGTTTCATTGGGCCCGACTTGCATCGTTCATCATCAAGATCCATTCCGCACAGCTTGGCTTTGGTTCTGTTGCATTCCGACAATTTCTGTAATTTTGAGTTATTATGGGTCATATCTTAATTAAATTCACTACGAAGGTCATAATGGGCATATTACTTGGAGAAAACTCTTAGTATAATATCTCATCAGAATTGGGAGGAAGAGCATTACAAGCTAAGATGATGAGAAGTGACTTTCAGTGACTGAATAATCCATAAGGATGGATAAATCACTTTTCAGAGGTAAAATGGTTAATTAATTAATTAATTAAGTGATTTAATCGAGGAATAATAAAATAAAGTAAATGTCACTTTGAGGGAAAAGGTCAATAATGGATTAGGGTTTTGGGAAGCTATAAAGGAAGGGTAAAACAACCTAATTCATAATTATGTTATGATTTGATGTTGAGATATTTGCAGAGGAGGAGGAAATTAACCCCCTTGTTGTTTTGTGGATTTTTGGAGGAAACCACCACCATTGATCAGTTTCGGTGTTGAGAGACACACCCTATCCTATCGGAGATACCATCCAGGTATTTCACCGTGCATTACAGTGTCCAGTTCAGTGATTGCGCAACTCAGCTAGTGAGGGCGCAAGTGTTTGAGAGAGGGTTTGTGCGGTCGCTTGTGACAGTTCAGATTTGGCCAATTCCTTTTGACCCATTAGAGAGCTAGCCAAGGCACACCTATTGAACCATTTGTCGTCAGTTTTCGACAGTGGAATCTTATGAAAAGCAGAAAACATTCATTTAGGGCACAACTCAAGGGGAAGCACATTTGGGGTTCCAGAGGACATTCTGAGACAGATCTGAGGAATCCCTTCCGACCCATTACAAAGGAGACCAGGATGGTCATTTTGAGCTATACATTGTCAGATTCTGCTGGTGGAATCACTAGGGCGCACTCATTGAGCCCAGGAGGTGCGCAAACCCCTAAGGGGTGACATCTAGAGCTCTAGAGGTTGCATATTTAGTTCGACATTCATCGAGAATAGTCTAGAGGCTAGGGCACATATTTTGAGATGGTTTCTGGCTCATTCCGACGGGTATTGCCATCAAGGCGATTTTTCCGGATTCTACAACACTTACCGTGAGCTGCAAGACTGCGTTTTGTTGATCCATCTATGCATGTGCAAACCAACACCCATTCTTCGGGTCACGAGTATTTCTTATCTGTTGTTTTGTATTCCAGTGACGATCCATGAGATCTAACTGACGATTATCATATCTGCTTCCAATTATTATTGTATTTCCTTCTTTTCTAGCATTATATTTATCAGTGAGTTGTGTTGTCATTTCGCATGCATTGTCTTATACTGCTAAAACACATAATAAACTAGAACACACATGCAAAAGTCACCAAGTATCGTCACACGATAACTCAAACGCATTAAGAAACCCCTAGAGTATCAGATTCAATAGCCAAAATCGTAGTTCAACAATAGATATCCAGATCAATTGGATCATGGATATTTCAGTACTTGGAGACAATGCCAGATATAATGTGAAAGTGGTTGGAACTTCTACATTCCAACTAGATTCTGACATACCCCTTCAGTTGAGTGAGGTACTATATGTACCTGGGATGAAAAGGAACCTTGTCTCCATTTCTTCCTTAAAGGATAAAGGCTACAAGGTTGCCTTTTCTGAAGGAAAAGTTCTTGCATGGCACAAGGACTCACATATGAATTCTACCCGAGTAATTGGTCTTCAAGAAAACAACTTATACAGGTTGACTGTTCGACCAGTCCAAGCCCTGTTACATGATACTATCAGCTTGAGTGAGCTATGGCATAGGAGACTTGCTCACATTCATTATAGAGCCCTTCCAGCTCTAGGGAAGATGGTAACATGCCTTCCAGAAATACAGGTTCAACACAATGGTGTTTGCAGAGGTTGTGCTCTTGGAAAGAATGTCAAGGGGTCCTTCTTGAGCAGTGGAAATAGATCCAAGGGGATATTGGACTTGATACATTCATATGTGTGTGGACCAATGAATGTTGCCTCCTTGAATGGATATTTGTACTATGTGATCTTCATAGATGATCACTCTTAGAAAACATGTATTTATTTCTTGAAAACCAAGGATGGAGTCCTTGCAAGATTTAAAAAATTCAAAGCTCAGGTTGAGAATCTGATCAGAAGGAATATCAAGGTGTTAAGTTTAGATAATGGAGGAGAATGCACATCCAAGGATTTCAGTGATTTGTGTATTGAGACAAGGATCAAGAGGGAGTAAAGAGTTCCTTATAACCCTCAACAAAATGGGGTTGTAGAGAGGAAGAACATAACCATCATTGAGGCAACCAAAGCAATGATACATGATCAGAGTCTACCTATGATTATGTGGGAAGAAGCATCCATGACAACAATATATGTTAAGAACAAGAGTCCTCACTAGATTTTGAAGAACATGACTCTTGAAGAATCCTTCACCGAAGTGAAGCCTGAGGTTGGACACTTCAGGATATTTGGGTGTCCAGTATACTTTCATGTACCCAAGGAGAAGAGGTCCAAGCTATACCCTTCAGGAGAAAGGGTACATTTGTAGGATACAGTGAATCTTTGAAATCATACCGGATCTACATCCCTGGTTAGAGACAGATTAAGGTGATCAGAGATGTCATCTTTGAGGAAGAGATAGCCTTTCGAAGATCCAGAGAATCTCATATGGAGATTGACAGCGAGACAATACCTTCTCCCCCTTCAGCAGTTCATAGGGAGACAACCGTTGTTCCAGTCGATTCAGTTTCTCCAGTTTCTCCAGTAGATGTCCCCAGAGACATTGCAATAGGCCATAAAAGTCTTGCCTGGGCTCGATGAACTCTACAGGAGGCAAAGGGACATGTAGCTCCTCGAGGCACATTCCGAGAGAGCAAGAAACCAAAGAGATTTTTGAGCTATTTTTCAGCATGAGCCACATCATTGATACCGAGCCTTCTTGCCATGGAGAAGCAACAGGTCAGCAGGTATGGCAAGATGCCATGGCAGAAGAGTGTCAATCCATCATGAATAATGATGTGTGGGATATTTTTACGAGACCAGTAGGGAAGTCTGTAGTGACTTCCAAATGGATCTATAAGATCAAGCATGCAACTGATGGAAGTGTCGAGAAATACAAAGCAAGATTTGTAGCCAGAGGATTCTCACAGGTGGAGGGAATTGATTATGAGGAGACATTTGCTCCTGTATCCCAATACACTTCCATCCATATTATCATTGCGCTAGATGCATCTATGGGATGTAAACTACATCAGATGGATGTAAAGACAACCTTTCTCAATGGTGAGATTGAGGAAGAATTTTTCATTGAGCAGCCAGAGGGATTCGTGATAAATGACGAGAAATCTCATGTGTCCAGGTTGAATAAAGCCTTGTATGGACTAAAGCATGCACCTCGTGCTTGGTACGAGAAGATGGATGGATTCCTGATGAGTTTGGGCTTCAACAAGAGTGTTGCTGATCCAAACCTATATTATCATATTGTTGGAGATGAGTGCCTGATCTTGGTCCTGTACGTTGATGACTTATTCCTCACCAGTTCATAAATACTTATTGTTGAATGCAAGCGAGCATTGAATTATAAATTCAAGATGAAGGATCTAGGTATGATGCACTACTTCTTGGGACTAGAAGTATGGCAGAGGACTGATGAGATTTTTGTGAGTCAAGGAAACTATACAGTGGAGATATTGAAGAAGTTCGGTATGACAGACTGCAAATCCATGCCCACACTGATGGTGATGTATTTGAAGAAAATGAATGAGACTTCTACTGATTCAGGCGATATTGATCCACATTTATACCGACAGTTGATTGGATCATTGATGTATCTTGTTAACACTAGACCTAATATATGTTATGCAGTGAATGTACTTAGTCAGTTCATGAGTCAGCCAAGACAGACTCACTGGATAACAATGAAGCATGTATTGAGATATCTATGAGGCAGAGTTGGATATGGTCTTAGATATGCCTCTAGTGTAGACATGAGAATGCAGGGATACATCAATGTAGATTGGACAGGGAGTGGTGTAGTGGATCGAAAGAGCACATCCAATTGTTGTTTTACCTTGGGGTCTGGCATGGTTTCCTAGTGTAGTAGGAAACAAAGCTCTGTGGCTTTGAGTACCGCAGAAGCAGAGTATATATCATTGAGTGTGGCAGTCAACGAAGCAGTGTGGCTTCGCAAGCTCCTGACAGATTTATTTGAGATGGATTCTACCATTATTCATTGTGATAACCAGAGTTGTGTGAAGCTCTCTGAGACCCCTGTGTTTCACGATAAATCGAAACACGTTGAGATAAAATATCATTATAGCAGAGACGTGGTGCAAAGGAAAGCAATACACATGCAGTTTCTTCATACATATGAGAAGATTGCAGATATCTTCACCGAACCTCTTGCCAGGATGAAGTTCGAGTACTTTCATGAGAGACTTGGCATGGTGGAGAATGCCTCCCTAGTCGAGAGGGAGTGTTGATGATTTCATCGTTGTTAGACATCGTCCAATATACGTTCTCCTTTGTGACTAAGTTGAGTCGACTTGTGAGAGAGCCCAGTGTTGGGCATACCCACATGATGGGGCATCGTTCTCCTCTGTGTGAGAGTTGAGTCATCCCCTAGTGGTTGGGGCATCGTTCTCCTCTATGTGAGAGTTGAGTCTTCCCCCAGTGGTTGGGTGTGCCCATGTGATGGGTGTATCGTTCTCCTCTGTGTGAGAGTTGAGACGATGTGGTACTCGAGATGATTCTATTGAGTATGATGTTCATGTGGCTGAGCACAGGTGGATGTGTCCCTAGTGGCCGAGCACTAGTGGATGTGTGGATCACTTGCTATATTGTCTAAGTGTAATATTTGCTTGTAACCCTAATTGTGATGTAAAGGGTACAAGTCGGCCCCACCATATGTGAAAGATAATTAAGGTTTATTGTTATAATTAATTATTTTCTGAGTTATTGTGGTTAGCCCTGTTGTGCCAATAGACACACCTTTTGTTGTGTCTAGTCTAGTATAAATAGAGGTGATTTCCTCATTGAGGAAGCACACTCACACACTTCACTTGTCATTTTGAAATTTCAGACTTACCTTTAAGGCTGAAGTGCGCACCTCTCTTGGGTGCTAGTTTCAAGGTTGTAGAAGCACCCTCTTGTGTGCATTAGGGTTTTATGGTTGGGGGATATTCTCTTGAGAATATAGCAAAGGATTGTTGGGTTTTCTTCCCTTGAGTAGAAGGGTTTCCCAGGATATTTCTTATGTTCTTGTGCATGGTACTTCTTCTTGTGATCTTGGTTATTGCAACACTTGTGTATGGTGTAGTTGCATTTGTTTATGGTTCAAGGAAATGCTAAAATGAAATAAACCTCATGCTTGAGCCTAGCATAATGATCTTGGGTTTCTTTCACTTGATTGTTGTACATGTGGCTTGACCACCTCATTGTTTCATGTAATTTTGACTAGGTAGTTGGATGAAGTATTGTTTTATCCCTCCCCAAGCTAGATCTAAGGATCTCACATGAGATCATATTATTTTATTGTAAAGGAAGTTGAGCAACACTCTATATAAAGAAGTGCCCTTCCTCGTTATCACTCATGGTTGGATTGGGGAACTCTAATTGAAAATAATTTGGAGACTCTTTGTAGGGAACTCTCAGTCTTTCTTTTAACGCTATGGATGGATAGCTAGAGCGCTCTCTTGAATATTTTGTCATGTGATGCTTTGAAAGTAATGGTTGTTCATGGATCAATGGTCTTGTGATTCGACTTGATGAGTAAAGTGGTCTCTTTAAATCCTTGTGATATTTTATTTTGAATGGTTGTAAGTGTGGTGATACTTCTCTAGTGTTGGTGGTGCACCCTATTTCTCTCTTCTTGATAGGTCCCTTCTTAAGATTATCAGAGGATTTCTAGTGGAGGATCTTCCCTTTGATAATTTTGAAACTTGTTGGGCTACTAGGATGGTTTTCTAGGGTTTGAAGTGGTCAAACCTAACTATCATTTTAGTTTCACTTGTAACTTCTAAAAGAGGAGCCTTAGTTGATCCCATATGCACACTGGAGAGACACTAGTCTCTGGTCCTTCCATCAACTTTATTCTCTTAATTAGTGCTAGAATTTACTCTTCATATCACATTTGAAATCATTTGCCTAAAATCCAACAATCCTATCCTAGGGAATCCCCCCTTGAGCCCGAGAAGAGATGACCTAAAGTGTAGAAGAGGGTTGGTGAGGTGACAGTGGCCCCCCTCTTAGTTACACCAAAGCCTCACTTGAGTTTTAAGACTTTATCTCAAGAAGTGCGGGTTTGTGTGATAACAAGGACTACATGCTTGAGGAAGGGAGATCCATGTGATCTGTATGTGCTATCAATATATGTCATCCCTGATTACCATGTTGATCTCTTCTTTAAGATGGACGAGTTAACCATGGGCATCCAAAGAGTACTTGAAGGGAGGGAGATGTTGAATATAAATGTTAATGGACTGAAGGAGGAAATAAGCCTCCAATAACCACCACCGACTATGTCCAAAGAGATCTAAGGCGACAATCTCCTCCAAACAACACAGGGCCAAATAGGGTATCTCTCATGTCTAGTTTTCGAGTTTCCCATGGTTTGGATCTCGTGAGGAAAAAAAACAAGACTAAAAATGCTCTCAAGGCATAAAGGATGGGTGCTAAACTAAGCATGAATAATTATCTACAAGACAATCTGTTTACAACAAATCATACATTGGATCATAATGGATTGGAATCTCTCCAAATGTGTCAAATCATTTGAGATCTAATTAGGGCCCCAAACTTTGAAGCGATAAAGAACAATGGGTTTGATGGTAGTATCATAAAGATATATTTTTGATGGAATGTCTTGAATGATATAACTAGAAACATGATTGCACAAGCACAAAATCATAGCATACCCTTTGCTTAGTCAAGGTTGGAAAGTGAATCTGATGTTGAATCTCACATAGACCCCCAAGTACATATATGATGTAGTGGTCTCCACCTCGTTGTATCTTAAAAAGAAATGGAAATCGAACAGAGTGTTCTTAGAGGTATTGAAGATCATAAACTTGGTCTTGTTTAGATTCACCACCATATGTTTATGGTTACAAAATCTAGCAAGGGTGTCTAAATGCCACTGAAGGCCCTTGAGAGAGGACACCAAAAGGATAATACCATTCATAGATAGGAGTGTAATCAACACATGGTGTAGAAGGAAACCATCATCAACATGGGTGTTCTCCTTGAGTTTTGCATCCAACACATCCGTGTAAATCCCAAATAATGTCTATGATAGGAGGCCACCTTGCGTATAACACTAATGGTGCTCCTAATGAAGTCGTAAAATCCTTTAGATGCATGAAGTCATCCTATAACTATCCCATAGATCCTCATAATAACAACAAGAGACTCGAAGAACCTAACATCCCACAATCTCTGGAACAAGGATTCTCTTGAGATTGAATCAAAATCCGTTTGGAAGTCCACGAAATAACAAAAGACTTTGAATGACCAAAGTCTAGCCTCCTCAATGATAGCACAAAGTGTAAATAAGTGGTCAACAATCTATAAACCATTCTTAAATTGGCTTGTCCTTTAGCTTTGAGTTTGTTCCTTTCTAGATACTCTTGGATCCATATATTCAAAATCATAAAATATAGTTTGGCAAAATTATGCCCAAGCAAGATAGTCCTATAAATATTTCGATCAAAGTTGTTGCTCAGTTTAAAAATCAAGTGGATGATGTGCTATGAACAGGATGAGGGGGACCCGTGAAAAATACAACATTGAAAAAAATCCACCTTATAGAATGTAAGAGAATCAAGATTGTGCTTGAACAATTTAGCTTGGTGGCCTTTCCCATAAGCTTCCCTATTAGCGCTCAAGGACCCAATAGCGCTCTTAATATCTCTTGGAGAAAATAAGTAGCATGAGGTGGGGAGAGAGGTAATGATAACGATAAGTTGAGTCGACAAGTCATAAAGGGTTGTAATATGTTAAATTTTAAATCAAAGAATGGTAGTTAATGTCAAATGGAAGAGAGGTTTTCTTAGGGAGGGGATTATACCAAAATGATTTAGGGAGAAGTGAAAATGGCCAATAGAAATTTGTATCTCCTAGAAAGAAAGAAATCCTTGTTTCTTTTGTCGAAGGACATGTCAATGGTCATGTCGTGCAAATGGAATGGAGGATGGGCCATGAGTAAGGACAAAATGAAGATATTTATGCATGGTCTTGTTTTATTTGTTATATTGACAATTCATGGGGAAATTACCATGGGAGTGGATAAGTTTGTTGTGATGGGTGGTATTAGGGTAGGAGTCTAGGGCAACTTACCAAAGGGAATTTGATAATATGTGGTAAGAGGTGTAGGCATCAACATAATCAATGAAAAAGTGAATCATAGTATGTGTGTTATCAAGTAAACTAGTGAGGGAAGGGGAGGATGTTGATATTATGGTAGCTGCAGGAGGTATTTACCTCCACATGTAAACCTAACGAGAATAGAATATTCCAGGAAGCAACAAGAAAACCTAATTGATTGGTTAATAACCCTAGAAGACAAGTCGGCTCCAGGGAATGACTTGTATTAGGCTATTAGCCTCCAAGAGAAGAAGTCGACTAAAGGAAATAATATATACTAAAGAATTAGTACCCAGAATGAGAAGTTAGACCAGGAAGTTTTCCAGATTTAGTATAAATACATGAGGCCAATCTTCATTCTGGCAGGCATTCTTAGAACTGCAGAAGCAACACTTGTGCGCACTACAGTTGGCCAGTTTGTGCGCAAGTTTGGAGGAGAGCTGCCGTTGCAGCTAGCATATTTCGGTTTTGTCTTGGACTATCTCTTGGTTATGGTTTGGACTCTCTAATCAACTCTTTATTGGTGCACTATCCTTGGAGAAAGGTGCGCCACCCTTTGTTTGGCTATCTAGCCTAGGGTTTGCTTCTAGAATGATTCTCTGTCAAGGTTAAGGTGCTCGGAGGGTGGCTTCGGCCTATGGTTGGGTGACAATAGTGATATTGTCTATGGTAAAATGAGCACAATCCATCATATTCTAATAGGTTATGGGCCCACACCTCCTTCATTTAGTCTAACCACTGGAAGGGAGCATAACCATAAGGATACTAAGCTCGTTGAAGAACTTCGACTAGGGTTTCTAGCAGGAGCAGTTACTAAATCACTGCCACTAGGGTTACTAGCAGGTGCAGTTGTAGAAGCCCTAACCCTCTCATTGAGGAACCTTAAGTCAAGGGATTGACCTAATTTTTGGATAGACCAGTGTGCCCTAGACTAGCACATCTTCTGGTACTCTCAACAAACCAAGACATCAAGTTTGAGTTTTTGGTCAAATCTAGGGTTGACAAAGTCAAAGCAGCCATGACTTACTCTATGAAGTCAGACAAAAATTTAGATGGAGCTTTTAACTTCAAAGCGTGGAAGACAAGGATTGACCTCATCCTTGCCAAGAATAAAGTGCTGGATATCGTGAAAGGAAATATCGTGGAACCAAAGTTTGAAGAAGCAAAAGAGAAGGAATTGCAGAACGTTGTAGTTATGGAGAAGTTCAAAGACGGTGACATCAATGCCATGAGTATCATAGTGGAATCTATAAAAGACCACTTGATACCCTACATCTCCCATCTTGACTCATCGAAGAAGATGCACAATGCCCTAACAAACCTCTTCTCAGTTAGAAACATTGGACAAGTAATGAGTCTGAAGAATGAGCTCCGTAACATGAAGATGAATGATGATGACATCATAACATCATACTTTTTGATAATCTCTTAATTAAGAGATCAACTACAAGATATTGAAGAGATCATTTCAGAGAAGGAATTGGTAAACATAGTACTCAATGGTCTTCCCAAGACATGGGATGCATTTCCCGCAAGCATGAACACAAGGAAGGAGTATCCTACATTTGAAGAACTTTGGACTTGTTGTGCACAAGAAGAATCAAGGATCAGTGCAAAAGAGAAACCCCAAAAGAAATACGATGATCAAGATTTCACATCAAGGTTCAAGAATTTCAGGAATAAAAGGAAATTTGGCTCCAGGAAGAAGCCAAATCAAGAGAAAGATATGTTAGAAATACAATACTTCAACTGTCGAAAATACAACCACTACAAGAATAATTGTCCTGAGCTAAAGAAAATGAAGGAGACACATGAAGCATCAAGTTGCCGAAGAAAAGGAACCTTCAAACAAGACTAAGCAGGATGAAACAAACTTCTTCTTTTAAGACAAGGTAAACAACACTCTTCATAGTTCTTGTACATACCATGTTTTCTGTACACATCTTGCATATCTATTTCTTAGAAGATAATATGTTCAAAGAGAAACTATACTTATGGAATAACAACAAGATAAGGAATGCTATCACTATGACTATAAGACAAGCTGCAAGATAAGCCAAAATCAGAAATAAACCTAGAAGAAGTAAAGAGAGAAAGAAGTCAAGCAATCAAGAGGAAATGGGAAAAATATTTGTGACACTTTGCAGAAGGCAATAAGGATGCAGACGGAAGCGTGGACTCTCCTAGATGGAGGGAGCCAATTATATATTACCAAAAGAAGAGCATGCATTCATACCTGAAGAAAGTATTAGGAGGGAGCTAATCCTATGATCCATTGAAGAGGATGAAGTATATATCCATGGTAGCAGCCATGAAAAACAATACATGTTAAGTTTGACTTTAGAAGAAGTCTTCTCCGGAAAATAAAGAGAAGCCTCAAAAGTATCCCTGGTTGTCCATCCACATCGATGATCCTATGATGAAAGGAAGAAGGCAGAATCTTCAAGGCATGGAATCTATAGAAAAGTCTATGAACTCAAAAGTGAAAGAAAAACATAAGGAAGAACATGAAGATTCCAAGAGAGAAAGAAAAGACAGAACAACTAGTCATTGTATCGAGAATCACAAGACTATCAGCCTGATATGAACTCACTAAAAGCAATCAAGCAGAGGAAATGAAAGTTGTGATGGAGAATAGTGTATGAAAATACTTATGAATGTAAGCATTGTGAGATCCATAACTAGAGGTTCTCCCAGATGGAGGGAGAAGACTATGATGATTGCTTGTTCCAGTAAACCAGACATACCTCTACATGAGCCATTATATACTCCGCAATATCCATGGGATTGACAACGACTGTTCTCTAGAATAATTGAACAAAGAGCATATGAAGAGCAACCTCAAGGATTTTAGGTATTCTAGAAAGCGACCCTTGTATGCAGATGAAAGAAGAAAACTTGGTGGAGAACCTCCAATGCACAACAAAAGCATGGTGAAAACCTTTTATATTATATCAAAACGATTACTTAGAACTCCAGAATGATGGATTGCCAATCCATGACAAAGATCTCATGATGATAAAAGAAGTGCCACATGGATATGTTCCAATTTGAGCCTCGCCATGATGTTATGAGCTAGCAGGGAACAAAAGATGAATCCAACAATGATATACTATATTGTTCAGAGCTATATGAAGCCATAAGAGAAAACCAGTGTTCCAAAAAGACCGAAGTACATTTGAGATCAAGCATTACATTCTCCATGATGAAGTCCAGAGAAGAGAAGTGGTTCTTCAATATATATATCTGCACAAATGAGCAGATAAGAAAACATTTTGGTATAGCCTTTGTCCAAGGTGAAAGAGTTTGCGTACTCAAGCTGAAGCTCGTGGAGACGATTTCCTTATTGAAAGAGGAAGAGATGACTCCCAAGTTGGGAGGGATCACTGATGTGTTATTGATTTATGGAAAATTGTTTTTCAGTTTGAAAAATGGTCCAGGTTGAGCAGTTCCTTTCCAGTTCGGAAAGTGGTTTGAGATTTCTGACATACAGGCATTTTCCAGTGCGGAAAATGGTCATTTTCGTAATGAAAATGGTTCGATGGATTGCTGATGTACCATAGACAATGATTTCCCATTGTGGTTAACATGGGGAATGATCTAGGACAATCTCTCTTCTTGACGGTCACTCTTAGTAGTGGTCAAGAAGACTGGTCTGCCTCGTTGGACAATCATTCTTTCGAAGCTCACAGTTGTGAGCAGTTTCAAAGAATGGTCTGTTTTGGAGGTTGGCACAGGACAATCATTTCCTTAGGAAATGGTCCAGACAGTCATTCCCTAGGGTAGATTCATTCTCTCCAGGTTTCACTTTGTTTAGTGCCAGATGAATGGCCCAGATAGGTGAATGGTCCAGGGTCAGCAATCAAGGACAGGCTTTCCCTAGGGTAGACTCCTTCTCTCCAGGTTGCACTTTGTTCAGTGCCGGAGGAATGGCCCAGGATAGGGAATGGTCTAGGCTAAAAAATTGAGACAATTATTCTTCTTTTCTCGAGAAGAATAGTCCAGATAGCTCATCATTGATGTTTGACCTTGTGAGGGAAGATGCTCTTCCATAGCTCACAGATGTGAGTGGAAGAATGGTCCAGATGATTCAGTTTATATCATAACAATGTTTTTCTATGCAGGTTGGTATCAGATAATTTTTATGGAGTCTGTATGTCTCTAGACAATAGATGTATGCTACTGTGGTGGATGTGTTCCACTGATTGTGACTATACGTCACTGATCAAGTATCTGTGTGCTACTTGGTGTGGTAGTGTACCACTAGATTGTAGTTGTGTACTACTATGGATAGACAGAGTTGTGCTCTATTGAATGATATTGTTCTGATTGCCTTGAACACTATCAACAATGTTGGAAATGATTATCAGCTAGATGGATGATCAATGGACAGAGATTTCCCAGACGGAAAATGGACCAGGACATTTATTCTTCTAGGAAATATGTCCAGATTAGAAGAATGGTTCTTGTGTCATTCTATGGAGTGAATGACTTATCCAACATCTTGTTTGATTACTCAGATGGAGTATGGTTTCGAGAGATGATGCAGTTGATGACATTGATAATGATGATGGTGCTCATGATCTAATCATGAGATAGTCTTTACGACTATGTTGATGCTACTGGGTGAATGGTATGTTTGTGCTCAAGATCATTACCTTCAATACCTCCCTAGCTAAGAGGGAGTGTTGATATTATGGTAGATGTGGGAGGTATTTACCTCCACATGTAAACCTAACGAGAATAGAATATTCCGAGAAGCAAGAAGAAACCCCAATTGATTGGTTAATAACCCTAGAAGACAAGTCGGCTCCAGGGAATGACTTGTATTAGGTTATTAGCCTCCAAGAGAAGAAGTCATATAAAGGAAATAATATATACTAAAGAATCAGTACCCAGAATGAGAAGTCGGCCCAGGAAGTTTGGCAGATTTAGTATAAATACAGGAGGCTTGTCTTCATTCTGGCAGGCATTCTCAGAACTGTAGAAGCAACACTTGTGCGCACTGCAGTTGGCCAGTTTGTGCGTAATTCTAGAGGAGAGATGTCGTTGCAGCTGCTGTAGCTAGAAGATTTCGTTTTTGGCTTGGACTATCTCTTGGTTATGGTTTGGACTCTCTGATTAGCTCTTGCTTGGTGCGCTATCCTTGAAGAAAGGTGTGCCACCCTTTGTTTGGCTATCTAGCCTAGGGTTTGCTTCCAGAATGATTCTCTGTCAATGTTAAGGTGCTCAGAGGGTGGCTTCGGCCTATGGTTGGGTGACAATAGTGATATTGTCTATGGTAAAACAAGCACAATCCATCATATTCTAACAAAGGAAGGGGTGGTGTGTAGTATATTGAAGGCCAAGTAAGCATGGTCAGTCATGGGGAGCATAAGAGAGACAAAGTGATGCTAGATATGAGAAATCAAATCCTATTTAGCTAAGACACAATCAACTACACTAGCACCATCACTATGAGGAAAACAAGTGAATCTGCCAAATTTTAGATAACAAGGAAGTCCATTGAGAATGACGAGATCATTGGACTCTCCAACTTGGAGAAGGTTTCTCCCATATGCCATGATAGCATTGAATCCATCAACAAACCTCCAAATACTAATAGTAGATGGGACTATCTCATAAAGACAAAGTGAATTCTCGACCTGATCATGGATCAATGTTTATAGCACCCTTGTGTAGGCATTGAGATTTCCCAAAAGAATGATATTCCCTAGAGAGGTGTACTAAGAGATCTCTAGATATCAATCATGGAAAGGGTCACCACCACAATGAAGCATGAAGCTTGAGGATGGAGGGGAGGGGTGGGGGGAGTAGCATATAGTAATGTATATGTTCCAACGAGGGGTTGGGCCCTATTGAATCTGAATCCACATGAACCTAAAGTACATATCTAAATCCAAAATCAACATCTTAGATCTCAAATTGTCTTGAATAAGGAAAACCATACCGCCTGATACATGGACTACACTAGATCTCTGCACTACCCATCTAAATGTTGAGACCCAACTATATCCTTTGATAGAAGGGAGTGCTCTCTCAAGACTCTCATGTGTCTCAGTAAGGAAAATAACATCACATGTATAAAGCACCAACTGGAAAGTACACAGAGGTCAAAATGGAACGATTACAATCCCAACATGTAATTGAGATAGGAGTTGTACCCCTCTTGACCAGATAAAATAGTCATTCAGTTGGTTGTGACCACCCCTAGGGAAGGGGGAGTTATGTATAACATTCTTGAGGTCACAAATTACAATCCAATTTCCTTCCTCCCTAATTGTCACCACCTACTCCCTAACCTTCTTAAATTCTTCGACTTGAAACTGTGTTAGATCTGCATCTATGTAAATCTTGTTTGGGAGTGAAGGAAGTCAATTATTCTCTCTCAAATCTAGTGAAAGATCCTTCGAGGATAAAAAATGAACAATAAGGGTAGAGTCCATTGTCCTCCAAGCACAAATTAGGTTTATATCCTTCAATCATGAGTCTCATGGATGAATGAAAGACTCGTCTCTAAAGGGTCGGAAGAGAAGGGAACACAATTAAATTGGGGGTTCAAATTGGCAACATTTCCATTGAAGCCAGTGGTAGTGGAAGCACCCTTGTTGATTTTTGTAGCATCGGATAGGTACTTCCACATCGGTTTTGTGTTGAACATGTGGAAGTCGTCCTTAATGCCTCTCAAGATTTAGAAGATTCACTTTAATTAAATGATCATTAAAGTGAATGCACTTTTGCAATTAATGGAGTTTAAGTTAATTAAATGCCTAAGTATTTGGAATTAGTGAGTTAAATTAAATCCTAACCATTAGATCATACAGTGAAGGTCAGATCTAATCTCAGCCTAAGATCACTTTGGAGATCTAGGGTTTTGGATTTATGGTAAACTCAAGATTATAAAAGGAAACCTAAGTGAGAGGAGTAGACACACAAAGAGTGAGATAAGAGATCTCATTGATTGGGTGGAGGAATTTTATCCAAGTGTGAAGGGGTAGGGTCCGAGGAAAGGGGAAAAGGGGTAACAAAGGAGTAGCAACCATGTGTGATAGGCTAGGCTATTTTGTTGATTTGTATTTTCCTCAGGTGGGCCGTTATACCAAGACAGGAGCCCATATTTTATCTAATAAAATCAACAAGGTACTGGTTTTCCATTAAGGGTTTTTCCAGGGGTATTTACCCAAACAATTATGTGTGCAATGTGTATGGTTTCCTTATTATGTTTCCGTAGATTTATTAATTTAGATCATTAAAAATCAGTCGTGTTTTTATTCAATAAAAATCTGCTTGATAAGTTTATTGAAGCAAGGGTTTACTAGGAAATAATTTGTCGAGTGTTGGGTTAGAACTTAGGACATATTAACATGGTATCAAAGCATGATCTGTGAAGAGGAACCAAGTGCACAAGTTGTAATTTTTGTAGCACGAGAAGGTTTTACTTTTGTAGGCTGCAGGATAAATTAAAAAAAAAGAGGAAACATACATCATATGGTTGTTGTACAATAATCGTGGTACAACAGATGTTGTACAACAATTGTATTACAATACTGGGCATGGAGCTTGAGCTGTAGCCAAGGATTGGAGTGCAGATAGAAGCATAGGCTGTAGGATTGGGGTGTAGACAGAAGCAGGGAGCCAATAGATGATGTACTGTGAGCCTAAGGATTGGGTTGCAAACATGTCCGTGAGAGCGTTGGATGAGTAACAATAATGGGTGTTGGGTGAAGGGGAGTCGTCGGTAGAGGAAAGGACCATCGCGAGCGCTAGGAGCTGGGAAGACATGTGACGATGTAGGCGTTGGGATTTGTGCATATAGGTGACGATGTAGGCACTTTGAAGGCAAGAAGCAACAGTCGTTGCTGCAGCAGTAGCCGCCAACAACCACCAGCAGAGCCGATGGAACAACATCAACCACTGACAAGACCCAGTTACTAGATAACATGAAGTTGGTTGCCACAACCACACAAGACAACAACAAACCGACAAACTGCAGAGAAACAAGAATACCGTCAAGCAACCTATGAATCCTCGGGTAGCCTAAAGAAGTCATTAGCAGAGTCTGAGCGACAGGCATAGGGTCTCGGGTAGTTAGAGATCAATTTTCTTCTTGAGGGACGAAGCACAAATTCTTCAGTTTTCGTGCCTAAAGGACTAGGCACACTTTTCAACAATTTGTGTTTCCGATAAATTTCTAATTTGGAGATGGTCACAATAGGTTTGAGGTTTGAGGACAGGCTGGACAGTGCAAAGAAATTCGTTCCTTGGAAGGAAAGGGTCACATAGGTTCTCATGGAGAACGGATTGTGGGAGTTTGATAACACAAAGATGGCCCCAACTACGGATCCAAAGGACCTAGCCGCCCATGAGTTAAAGGACGTGAAAGCCAAGAGGATCATCTTAGAAGCGGTGAAGGATCATTTGATCCTCACATATCTAAGAAGTCATCCAGGGAGATGTTTGTAGCTATGACGAACCTTTTTCATAGCAACAATATAAACATGATGATGGTGTTAAGGGAGAAGCTCAAAGACACCAAGATGACCACAAATTAGATACAATGACTAGTTATCTCACCAATATCACTCAGGTCTGTGATTAGTTGGCAACTGTTGGGGAAGTTATGTCACATGAGGAGTTGGTGAGGACGATCTTGAATGGTTTTTCTAAGCCATGGACCCCATTCATCAAGGGCATCATTGCATGGGATAAAATTCTCAATTTTGACAGGATATGGGATGATTTCATTCAAGAGGAGACTCGAGAGGAATATCTAGCAGGCCAATAGGTTCGGGATGATGAGAATTTGTCCTTTGCTAGTTAGGAAAGGATGAGTCAGCTCTACAGGCTGGAAAGAAAAAGGATTTGAGAAAAGTGAAATGCTTTGCTTGCCACAAGAGTGGCCACTATGCTTCACAATGTCCGAACAAGAAGAAAGGGAAGAGTAAGTCTCAACAGGTTGCAACATCTGCAAAAGCTCAAGTCAAGGAGTTTGTTGAGAAGTTTGAGAAGGAGTTCGCATTAGTCTCTTGTCTTTCTAGCATAAATTCTAGTAGTTCCTAGTTCATGGATAGTGGGGATTCCTGTGATATGATGGGGACACATGAGTTGTTCACCGGTTGGTCAGAGATGGACTCAGATCTACATGTGGAGCTTGGCACTCATGCCAAGTTTGGTATAGAGGGAGTTGGGATAGTCAAGTTCCAGCTGTATTTGGGAGTTTTTCTAGAGGTGGTAGATGTGTTGTCTGTCCCATAGTTTAGGGTGAATATTCTCTCAGTCTCAACTCTGGAGGATAAGAATTATGCAATCTTGTTCCAAAAGGGACAAGTGTTCATGCATTCAGAGGAGCTAGCCCTAACACAACAATCAACATTGGTGTCAGACATGGAAGGGAATATAGGTTGTAGGGAAAGCTTGTAGGTGGATCCAAGGGGATCTTGGATCATAGATCGATGTCAGTGACAAATGACGAGGAGGAGGAGGCTCTGAAGGGTGATCAGAGTTCACAAACTCCCAGTGTCGGGAGCCAACCTTCAGATGGGAAAAGGGAGTTAACCCCTTCCATTTCTGTCAAGAGACCAAGTTGGTACGAGATGACATTGATGGATGATCATGAGTAGGAGAAGGCTCCTAGGAGCACATTGAGGGAGAGAAAGCCTTCGACGAAGTTTTCGAACTTCATGGTACTGATATGTAACATCATCAATTTTGTGACTTCCAATATTCAGGGAGCAGCTAACCAACAAGGTTGAAGGGATGTCAGTGTGAAGGATGATGAGTGTGACATTGTTCCAGGGTCGGAGAAAGAACCAATTCCAGGTGGCTCTTCGAGAAGTACCTTCCTCGCTAAGAGGGAGTGTTGATGTTTGTAGCATCGAACAAGTACTTCCACATCAGTTTTGTGTCTAACATGTGGAAGTCATCCTTAATGTATCTCAAGACTTACGAGATTCACTTTAATTAAGTGATTATTAAAGTGAATGTACTTTTGTAATTAATGGAGTTTAATTTAATTAAATGCCTAAGTATTTGGCATTAGTGAGTTAAATTAAATCCTAGCCATTAGATCATAAAGTGAAGGTGAGATCTAATCTTAGCCTTTGATCACTTTGGAGATCTAGGGTTTTGGATTTAGGATAAAATCAAAATTATAAAAGGTAGCCTAAGTGAGAAGAGTGGACACAAATAGAGTAAGATAGGAGATCTCATTGATTGGGTGGAGGACTTTCATCCAAGTGTGCAGGGGCAGGGTCCGAGGAAAGGAGAAAAGCGACAACAAAGGAGTAGCAGCTAGGTGTGATAGGCTAGGCTATTTTGCTGATTTGTATTTTCCTTAGATGGGCCATTATCCTAGGACGAGAGCTCAGATTTTATCTAATAAAATCAACGAGGTATTGGTTTTCCCTTAGGGGTTTTTCCAAGAGTATTTGTTAATGTTTATGCCATTATATAGTTCTTTGCATTTCAATAGATAAGAGCATCATAAGAACAAGATCACTGAGAAATACACATTCACAAGAGACACAACATTTATCTTGGGAAACCCTTTAGGGGAAGAAAACCTAGCAAAAAATTCCTTATCATAAATAGCTTATACAATGTTCAAGAGATAACTCAAACCAATACAGATAGTCCGCCCCAAGAGATGCACCACTCTTCTTCTCCTCTCTCTAATTGGTAATTGCAGCTTGCCTCGTAAGATAATGAGCAAGTGAGTTGTGTGTTAGAAGTGAGGCGCTAGCCTCCTATATATACAAGATTGGCACGTGTAAAAGGGTTTCACTGGCAGGGCCGACCTCTCACTCTGGGTGGGTAAACCCACCTTTAAATTAATTCTGGGTCTCAATAATAACTTCTGGGGCCGACTTCTTATTCTGCCCATTATAATTGTCTGATGACCAATCCGCAAAAGGGGATTTGGTCCTAATACAATTACCGACATGATTAATCCACAATGGGGATTAATACTAATAATAAAATAACAATAATAATAAGAATGCTCTTCACAGTTACATTATTTCAACACTCCCCCTTAACAAGAAGGGTATTCTTCATCAGCACCAGGCGAGAGAGGTCTGCATCATCAATGGCATTAGGAGGACAGTATTGTCAATATCATCTTGAAACATTAGCTAGCATATTTACGAGTCATTGGAAGTTTTCTTCATCGACAACATCATTATTCTCGAAAGAATGCTATCATCATTTGCATCAAATATGTATCAGTAAAAAAAATGATACCTCATCACAACACTAGGCTGGAAATACTACACTGGCTCAATGTCACAGCTGTTAAGCTGGTAGCTCAGTGTCAGTCACATCTTGCTTTACGTCTAACAACTAGGTTAGAAGCAAGGAATATCATCATCTCACTTTACGTCTAACAACTAGGTCAGAAGCGAGGAATCACAATGTCATGCTTTACGTCTAACAACGAGGTCAGAAGCATGAATCATCTTGATTTACATATAAAATTGAGGTCAGAAGAAAGGAACACATCAACATCTCGCTTTACGTCTAACTACGAGGTCATAAGCGAAGAATCATCTTGCTTTACATCTAACAACGAGGTCAGAAGCAAGGAATCACAACTTCATGCTTTACGTCTAACAACGAGGTCAGAAGCATGACTCATCTTGCTTTACGTCTAACAACTAGGTCAGAAGCAAGGAACACACAACGCCATGCTTTACGTCTAACATCAAGGTCAAAAGCACGACTCATCTTTCTTTACGTCTAACAGCGAGGTCAGAAGCAAGGAAAACATATATACTCCCCCTTTCAGGGAAGGTCCTTTCGGACTATACCAAGATTATCTCGAAAGTGTTCAAACTTTACACAAGATAGAGGTTTGGTCAACACATCGAAAACCTATTCATCCATGCTAATGTACTGGAGCTTCAGGGCTCCTCTCTGTAACATGTCACAGATGAAATGATAGCGGATCTCTATGTGCTTCGACCTGTCATGGAATACAAGATTCTCTGTCATTTTTATGCAGCTCTGGTTGTCACATAGAATCGTGGTTGCTCTCATCTCCAAGTCAAATAGGCATGTCAACAACTTTCGAAGCCATATAGCTTCGCAGCTAGCATAACATGCGGCAATGTACTCTGCTTCTGGTGTGCTGAGAGCAATACTAGATTGCTTCCTACTCTGCCATGAGATCATGGCTGATCCCAAACTGAAACAACATCCGGAAGTGCTTTTTCTGTCTGCAACGCTTCCTGCCCAATCTACATCGGTATATCCACTCAATGTGAAGTCATGATCTCCATCATAGCTGAGATCATAATCCATTGTACCTTTAAGGTACCTCATCACATGTTTTGTAGCCACTAGGTGAACACGTCTGGGCTC
>SNQJ01S0010429.1:137482-199507 GCA_010110895.2 Picea sitchensis
TTATACAATGTTCAAGAGATAACTCAAACCAATACAGATAGTCCTCCCCAAGAGATGAGCCACTCTTCTTCTCCTCTCTCTAACTGGTAATTGCAGCTTGCCTCATAAGATAATGAGCAAGTGAGTTGTGTGTTAGAAGTGAGGCGCTAGCCTCCTATATATACAAGACTGGCATGTGTGAAAGGGTTTCACTGGTAGGGCTGAACTTTCACTCTAGGTGGGTAAACCCACCTTTAAATTAATTCTGGGTCTCAATAATAACTGCTGGGGACGACTTCTTATTCTGCCCATTATAATTGTCCGATGACCAATCCGCAAAAGGGTATTTGGTCCTAATACAATTACCGACATGATTAATCCACAATGGGGATTAATCCTAATAATAAAATAACAATAATAACAAGAATGCTCTTCGTAGTTACATTATATCAACAATATTTACCCAGAAAATTACGTGTGCAATGTGTATGGTTCTCTTATTGTGATTCCACTGATTTATTAATTTAGATCATTAAAACTCAGTCGTTCTTTTATCCAGTTAAAATATGTTTAATAAGTTTACTGAAGCAAGGGTTTACTAGGAAACAATTTGCCGAGTGTTGGGTTAATAAATTTAACATTCCTTCATAGAACTAAGCCTTTACTCTTCGAACTTTTCTTGCACCACCAGTGCCACAATAGAAGGCGTCTTCTTCCCCTTGAACCAGGGGTACCAAAATCATTCCTCCTCCTTCCACTCCTGCTCTGGAGGAATTTTTTGCAGGAGTAAACTCCCAAGCAATCTGCTTTCGGGAGAGTGCTTGTGCAAAAACATAGACCTTGGTCTAAATAGCACTCTTACTCCACCTATCTCCTTGGACACTCGCATGGTAATATCTAGACACTCCTTGGATGCTCTTGTGGCACTCCCAAGATTCTACCTAGTTGCTCATGTGGTGTTCCACTACAGAGGATAAATAAGCAAAAGATGGACTGGCCATGCAGAGGCTACTTTTGAGCAAAAATGGTTGTCTACAAGCATACTTGTAAAACATAACCAAATGTGAAAAAGGACAACATGATGTGATGTCTCATGACATTTAACATAATGCTATGTGTTGATTTGACACATTCTGTAGCTCCCTATTATAAGTGATTATGATTGTTAGTATGAGTCTGTTGCAATTTGAGGAAAGGTTGGAAGGGGATAGCCTTGGGCATGGCCCATGTATTTCCACTTAGTGTCTTACGCATCTTGGTTACTATCAAATGAAATCTACAAAATTTGATCTCTACAGTGAGCTTGTGGTGTGATGTGTTTTTGTTATGTCTGAAATATGTATTGATGAGGTTGCATGCTTGTAATGATAGTTGAAAGAAGAAAGAAATGTAACCTATTACCCCTGTATTGTATTTAGATTAATCATTGATAGAGAGAATTTTAAGCAGATTAAATATGTTCTCCATGAAGAATTAGTGATGATCAAATGTACCCACGTGAGAAAAAACATGAATGGAAATTTATTATCATCTAGACTCACACGAGTAAGAGCATCTGGCACGCGACAACTCAGAAATTAAATGGTTTTGAAAGGCCTAGGAAATGGTTTTTGCTAGGGTTGGAGAGGAGCTGGGAATATTGGTCTTCCAGGGAAATAATATATGACATGAGTCATGACCATAGTTAAGTCAAAGATGTTGACTATTCACTAGGGTTCTACCCAACAACTGCAACATTTGGCAACGAGGGTGCTTTCACGAGTTGTGAACACTTCTTCTGCAAAGAGTTGTTGGAGCACCTACAATCCACTTCATAGTCTACTTCCTATTACCTACATTAAAAATTTGTATATTTGTAATCTGGAAAATGTTGGATTGACGTATCTATGTAATGTGTCCTAAATGGTTGATGTTCTTATGATTAATCTACTATGGATTGACATTCTAACTTTACAATAATGTAGTTTTCAAATACAAGTAGCACAAATATGTATGTTTTCAAATTTCTACAGCTAATTTGGTATTCTGCATGTTTTGTGTGAATATATATCCATTAAAATATATATTATATAAAAAAGGTGTAGGCTAAAGTCCAAATGAAATGGACCTTTACCGACAACTCTTTTCCGGCTACCCGTCGTTGATCACCTTTGAGCCAACTACCCGTCGTTGATCACCTTTGAGCCCCGACCGGCTACCCATCCCATATCACGACCCCTTCCAGGGTCCCATTCTGTCATCGTCTCTTCCGTGAGCATCATCCCATACCATCCATCATCTTGTTTCCTGCATTCAACTCCCGCCATCAATTCACCACCTACCTCTCATTCATTCTTGCTTCCCACCCTTCTCATTCCTCTGCTTTTGAACCATTTTGAGGAGTTAGGGATACTCGAGGAGAACTCTGAACCGAATGCTAGATTATAGTCAACAGAGCGAGGTATTATATTCACGATTTGGTTTTTCTGGCTATTGGACTCTGTCTCGATGCCAACTCTGATAATTTTTTGAAATTTTAAAACCATTGATCGCTCTGATCATTTATCAAAATGCCAATTTTAAAACCATTGATCACTCTTTAATTTAATTTATTTATCATGTATCATGGGCTTGTTATTATTGCTGGCGAGGCACATTAATAACATGATGAGTAGGACAATACACAGTCCGTGATAGACATAGATAGTTTGAAGGTGAATGTCCGCCCAATCGAAGGGCAACTCCCTCTAACTTGGATTTGTGTAGGGGTATTGATCTCAATCAACAGGTAGGTGCTTCCTCTGCATGACCATTAGTCCACTGATACAGACATCGTTCCACCAAGTAGAAGCATGAACATTAGTCCACTGAACGAAATCTAAGTAAAAACCTCAAGTCAAGCATGAATTTTAGTCCACCGAACATCTGTCTACCAACACTCCAGACATCTATTGCTTGATTGTATCCTCCAGAAAAAACCTCTGGAGCTATATAGAAGGGGCTGCCTACAGTTCCATTGAGTTTCTTCCCTGTTTCAAATGGAGAAGAATTAGGCATGAAGCTAAAATATTATTAACAATTCAAACTCGAACAATTGGAATGCTACATAACAAGACTATATTAATATAACACACTTGGGATAAAACATCATTCTATTAGGAAGAAAACCAAAGTTACATATAGACCTACCTAAATCTAAAATAATTGAAGCAAATGTTACAACAAGAATTTTGTTCCTATAAGCCTTCTTTCAAATATCAGATCAAATGCCTCAATGCGTACCTGGTGTAAAGTAGGTGGCCAATCCAAATTCAATAAGCTTGATGGGTGACGAAGGAGACTTTGTTGCAAGAAGAATATTTTCTGGATTCAGATCCTTGTGCACAACCCCATTATCATGACAATATTTCACCACTTCCATGAGATGCTTGAACAATCTTGCAGCATCGGGCTCAAAATATCTCCCATGTTTCTGCAATTGGTCAAAAATCTCCCCACCAACACATAGCTCCGTTACCAAATTCACATGCTCTTCCTCCTCAAGGACTGCCTTCAGGGCCACTATATTAGGGTTCCCAAACAGGCTGGTCATGATCTCGATCTTCAATTTCACACTCCGAACATCCTCAGATTTCACCAATATGTCCTTTGCAATGGATTTGCACACCAGAACCTCCCCAGTCACCTTGTCTATACAATACCTGATCTTACCAAATTGTCCCAACCCCAATTCATCCCCCAGCTCATACCTATCCATCTACTGCTCACACTGTGTCAGTCACATGGGTTATTTGAGGCTGAAAGGAGCTTTGTGATATTGAAAAGAGTTCTATGATAGATTGATGTTGAAAAGAGCTTTGTGATAATCATAAGGTTAGTGGATTAATGGAGATATTTGCACTGTCTAATGCATCTGCATATTCTCTCCACAACTGCTTTACTAGAGAAGAATCCCCTACCAAGAGGATTGTTTGGTACAATTCCAATTCCCAATTCCCTGAAGATAATCATGCGAATTCAACTAGATATTTGCATGAGATGTTTATTCCTATATGCTTGTTTAATTAGCAACTAATGCCGAGACTTAAAATAATAAATTATCATGCCAAGACTTTGCAAACTTTATAGTGAATCCTAAACTCTGCACCATCCCCGCCATCATCATGAAT
This sequence comes from Picea sitchensis, assembly GCA_010110895.2. Taxonomy (NCBI): domain Eukaryota; kingdom Viridiplantae; phylum Streptophyta; class Pinopsida; order Pinales; family Pinaceae; genus Picea; species Picea sitchensis. The sequence continues at coordinate 141,610 of SNQJ01S0010429.1, forward strand.
AGTGAATCCTTAAACATGAAACCTAAACCTAGGATCCTAATGTAATAATTAGTAAACTGAAACCCCTAGAGAAATACAAGCTGATAATTATATTTGGTAATAAATCATGACCCTCTAACCCTCAGCCTTAAGCCTTATAAACATTCATCTTTTATTTCAGATATGAACACCATGAAAATTACATCAACGAGATAAAATCTTTGTTACATCATCAGGCCAAATATTCGAGTATGCAAACCGCCTTTCCTTCTATAGGAAAGGAGTAAAAATACCAACATTGGCTCCAATGTTGAGACAATTTGTATACTTTCTTAATACCCTTATCCTCACTGGAATCTGCAATGCTAAATCTGATTTGAAAACTTTGGTTTCCCCAAATAAATTTCAAAAACTTAAGGCTAAAAAATGTTATAGACATAGAGAGAGACCTTGTAATCCAATGGGACATGTATACGTTGTAAGATGACCACTACTGATTAGAGTAGGTAAAAAATGCACTGACAGAGAATCCCAATGAAATGTAGCTTCAATACTGAAAATTTCAAAACTATATGCTAGAACACACAATAGAGAGAAAACCTTGTAACCCAATCAGACAATTATACATTGTAAGATTAATAATTACTCCCAACTAGAGTCAGTAAAAATGCTTACATTTTCAAAAGCTGAAAGCTAAAATACATGATAGAGATAAGACCTTATAACCCAATCAGACATGTATATGTTGTAAGATGACCACTACTAACTAGAGTAAGTAGAAAATATCTTTCCATAAAGATACATGCTGTTGTTAACAAAGAATTCAACAAGAAGCATGGGAAGCCATGAGATAAACATAAGTGCAAAAACATTGTTCACACTTCCATCAAAATCGCTTTGATTGTAAGCTAAAAGAAAATAATGATTATGATGCAATTATTTCATGGTCCACTAAGTCCATCTCTCAAGACATCTAAGGACGAATGAAGGAAACTCAATATTGAATGTTGTCGAGAAGAAGAGTTGGGGGGGAATCCAAAATGTCCACTGAGTTGTTGTATGAAAGGGGTCAAGCATTGTTTAATCTTAAATGGTCTTTTTGTCTGTTGGTAATGGATCTAGTCTAGAAATGTTTTTGAGGTCATTGGGGAGGAGGGATGCTCCTTTTGGTTGACACAGATATAGAGTAAAAAGTAATGCTACTATCAATTTGTCTCTTGGCCCCTAGCTAATGGGAGCACCATAAAGAATGAAGTAATCCTTTGGGTGGAATCTAGTCTAGGAGGAGGTTCAAGAACATGGGAACATAGCTTGAATCCCTTCTACATTTGTAAGGCTAAGCATCTATATAGGTGCTTGGAGAAAGTGGAGAGGGTTTGAGCTCCTCAAAATAAACAATAGAATTTCCCACAAGTATTTTAATAGATGGGGCAATATAATATCAAGTGCTTTGCTGTCTTGACCGAAGATGGGGCACTTGGAAAATCTTGTTCGTTTGGGCAGTGTGGTGATCTGTCTCAACCTAGAGTCAATATGAGCCCACCTAGAACTAGCCAAGGGGAATGCGAAGAAAGTGCACCAACTATTGAGATGTGCATGGGGGTCGGATGATGAGTCTATCTCTTGCCTCCATGCAATACTAAACATAGAAGGCCATCTTTGGATCTAATGTTCCCTTGGGGTTTGTTTAATTGACCTATTCAAACTGCTTGTAAATGTCATCTCGGATGATCCTATTCAACTCCTGCCTCCTAGGTAAGAGGTGGCCAGGTGCATCTAGGGAGTATCTGAACAGAGGAATATGGTCCATTGAAATACCCACTAACTCCAAAAAATGATTGTAAAATCATTTGTCTTTTTAAAATATTTTTTTTTGTAAATTTCTATCATATAATTAGTTTGATTTTTTTACAAGTTTGTGCTCTCTGTCTATAAATGGTTGGTCACATGTTTTTCAAACAATTTTAAAGGTTCTAGAGCATTTTTAAGTGTGGAATGGGGCATTTTAAATCTTGAGAAAGTTAACTTTGTTTCTCTAAAAATGTACTCGACAATTTAATTTGCCAATTCCTCTAAAAAACAACACTTTGTGTGGCAAGAGGGCATTTGAAGGGCATGTAAGATGGTCACACGAGGTTCTTTATCTTTGAATTTTAAATAAACAAGCATATTTATGGGTGCGTGTTATTTTAGAGAACACCAACATAAAGGGAGTCTTAATTGTCCCATTTCTTACAGAAATAAAAGTTTTTGAGGAACCACATCCTCTCGAAGTGGGGAGGTATTTTCCAACATGGATCATACTATATTTTTTTCATCATTTTGGGTACTTTTTGGTGTATAAAATAGAGTTAAGGACATGTAAAGTCTAGTTTAGGGTTGATCCTAATTCGGTGTCTTGGGGCCCTAAAACTTTCAAAGTTTGTTTTGGGCATTATGAAAGTATTTGTGGTTAAAACTTCACAATTCTAGTTCACGACCCCTCAATGCTATTCTACTTGTCAGAGATTTCCAACGGTCCAAATAACACCTAAATTGGAGTTTGTATGAGGTATTTATGCCTTTGGAAATTTGAACTATTATTTGACCATTGTAATATCAAGAAGATCTAACAAGCGAAAAAGGAATTGAACTTCGATGGTGTTTCCTATTTTTCCACTCAGTATTCTTGCAGACACTTCTTTTGTGTTAAAATATTTGATATGTCACTATACATTTTTATTAATGGGTGGCCACATGGTTTTTAGGTATCCATTCAAAATGGGTAGAAAAAAAAAATGGAAGATTGTAATGGGCCTTGAGGTCCAAGACCCAAAATACAAGTCAACGTTTTCTAGCAAAGATTTAACCTGAGTTGAAGTATATAGACGAGACAATCCTTTATTTCATCGCGTTGCACGAATCCCTTTAGGTAGAGTTCCTAATTTTATTAGAGGGGAGGAAAGTAATCTTGATGCTCCTTGTACTTTCTTACCGACTGTAAAAAAAACCCAGCACAAAGAGATAATGCTCATAAACAATATGAGCTGTAAGTATATCACAGTCACATGGTTCTTGCATTTCTAACTGAGTTTTTGTTTTCATTGGTGCATGCATCTTATGATTTGGCATATATATGATCACAAATGATTATTCATGAATGGATATATATGATTTTGTGATAAGGTGTTGTAATTTGTAGTGTAGTTACTCATGTTCATATGGCCCGGAAGATAAAAGAGGAAAGCATTCAAATACATGCAGGGGCTCATTTGTAAAGAAGAGGGGATGCCAATGCCACTTTGTTGTGAATGTAAAGAATAAAGACCCTGAAATAAAAATACTTACATACAACACATACAAGCATGAAGATGAGGAAGGATGAACTTGTCATGGTCGACATGACAAGTCTGGGGAGGCTAGGTCCTTACGTAAACCTAAGCTTTCAAGAGAAATTGTCTCTTTTGTAGAAAATTGTTTTTTTGTGGAAGTGCCAATTGATGTTGTATATGAAAAGCACATTCAACGACATCTTGACATGGATGTGGAAGATAATGATAGATATTATTTCTTAACTAGAAAAGATGTTGCAAATATTTATAACCGCTTGATGAAAGGAAAATATCAACTTGACAATAAAGATGAAATGAGTGTTAACCTATGGTATAAAAAACAACGAGATGACTTTTTTTTTTTTTAGAAGCCTGATGGTTCAAATGTTCCTTTTATAATTGGCATTCAAACTGGATGGATGTTGGATCGAATGGTCAAAGTATCTCATGATAATTTAATAGGAATGGATTCAACTTTCAGTACCAATAAATATGGGGTAAGTTGAATTTGAAAGATTGAATGATTGTTTGGGTTGTGACTCATTGTGATTGATAGCTTAAACTTTGACTTTGAGTTTTATTGAATATCACAGTATCAATTGTACACACTTGTGGCCTTTGACGACCAACAAAGCGGGGTACCAGTTGCATGGGTCGTGACATCTCATAATACATCATTTGATATTGTGACATGGTTGAAGCCACTAATGGATAGGTGTTATCAATTTCGCCCCGAATAGAAAGTAAATACATTCATGGTTGATGATGCATTGGCAGAAATCGATGCTTTAAGGTGACTTTCATTTGATTTTTTTGTGACTTGTATTTATCTTGTAAGATTATCTCACATAAATGCATTGAATCCTATAGGAGGGCCACACAATGTCGAGTGATATTGTGTATTTGGCACGTATGGAGGGCATGGAAAAAAAATATCTATAGGTTGGTCTCTACTTCAGATCAAGCAAATGTTATGCTCGACAGGTTAAGTTATATTATGAACTCTTTCCTCAATGTTGAATTAGTGGTCGAGCATGTGGATAATTTTTTCACTGATTTTGCAAATGAGAAAAAGTTCTTGGATTATTTTCATAGCACTTGGGTTACAAGTAATAAGATTTGTAAATTCACATACTCCACTTTCTTGTTTTTGTTTTTTCATTTCCATAAATATTCTCTTTGCACTAACTTAGTTCTTTCAATTAGGGATGTGGGTGAAAGGTTGTCGTAATTTCCGTCATGCAAATCAAGAGACAAATAATTCTATGGAGGCATACCATAGCTTATTGAAGTCCAAATTTCTATTTGATCAAAGAAATAAATGTGCTCGTAGAATGGATTGGTTGCTATATATGTTTTTGATACATGTAGAGCCATATTATAGATTCACAGACATTTTGAAAGAAGAAAGATATTTGAATAACCACAAGAAGGAGAAGTTGTTTGAATCCTCAATGGAGAAAGCTAGAAGAATTCCAGATGATTATTGGTGGCCCCATGAAAGCATATCCCATGCATACTGGGTGAGGATTCAAACCGATCATGAAAAAAAATACATTGTGACTTGGTATCACAAGAATTTTATGGTGTGCAAATGTCCATGGTCTATTCGTGGCAACACCTACAAGCATACCATAAAGGTGGAGTGGTTGTACTTCTTGTCAAAGGGTTCAGAGTCACCATTGGATCATAATGTAGAGCCTAATATATTTGATGATGCAACACCTAATGCATTCAACAATCCTCTTGAGATAATTATGAAGACATCAATGATTGATGCAAATGTTGACACGACTCCTATGGCCATTGGAAGTCTTGATCAAGATGATGAGGCACTTCGATTGGCTAGGGATGAATTGTTGGGATACCTAGATGTGCTTCAAAATATTCCTCCCGCTACTTTAACGAACACCCAAGAGATGGCGGTCTTGATTAAAAGGTTGTTGGATGAGGCCAATAATCAACACATATTGGATTTTAATTTCACACTTGGGTTGAGTGATTTTGAGTCATCTCTCAAGTGAAATAAGAGTTTCCTCAGCTCTACAAATAAAAGGAGAAGAAGAAAAAGAAACAGAGTTTTAGAAATTGATTTAAATGTCCATCCCTCTGAATATCAACCATTCCAGTTTGAATCTGTCAACAAATGGGGACGTCCTTGCTCAAACAATGCATCTGCTATTGTCCCCGGTAAGTTGGATTGAGTGAGAAGATTTATCTGTTTAGGATTTTTTGTGTACCCATCCTCATTTTTGACTTGTAGTGTTATGATGATTATAGATGTGCAACATTCCGCAGTTGTGGCTTCAACCCGAGAACGTAGACAGATACGATGCCATTCTAGTTCTCCTACTATGCTAGGTGTATTTGATGTAACCAAAGTTTGGATACTATAATGTAATTTATTTGATGCTACAATGGAATTTGACCAAAATTGCATCGTTGCATTAAAGATGCAGGAACTTCTCATGTTTATCTTCCTTCTCTGGAACATGTTGGGACAATTGAAAACTCTCAAGTTGTTAATGTGAAAGGTTTGACATATAGGATGTCTTCATATCTTTGTAATATTGGCTGTCATAAATTTGTTCTCAATTTTATTTTTATTACTATATCGGATGTTGCTAACCTAATGTAATGATGTTGACTATATATATTCTAGGTAATTGTAGAAGGCACATACTTTTTGTTGTTGAATTTTGAAGAAAAGGCTTTCCAATTGTTTTATTTTGAGGTAAGGTTGCATAGTTTGAAGAAACATATTCCCTTACTGTTTAAATTACATTAGCACCATAGAGTGTTAGTCTTCCACTTGTATTCCTTTTTGATATTGATTGCTTGAAAACATGCTTGCAAAGGTCATAACATTGTTTAAACATTAGAATATCAACATTGTTTAATCATCATGTGAGGCCTTCCGAAAAGTGCTTTAATAGTTTGTTGAGGGCTCTCTGATTTGAAAAACTTGGTATTTTGAGTCCTTGCTCATTCCGTTAAGGAATTAAATCATTGATGTAAGTTTTCTAGTTCTAAAATCTACCCATGTTGGACTTTCTTCACTACCATTCTAAGCAATTTCATCTTTGAGCCTATCCTCGGGTTAATGACATTGCCAGTAGACTGTTCCCCCCAAAAAACAAGTAATTCTTCATTTCATTAATTTGGTACAAAATTACATTCATAGATATATATTGACCGTGAAGAAATATCCACATATATATTTTCTTGATGGAGTCACTTCCATTACTGAAAGTTTCAGCTAAAAAACAGTTTTGTCATAAAGCCAAAAAAACCCTCCTTTCCCACTTTTCACGTACCGAGTCATAGTTTCTCACATACCATATACAATAAACAAAAACATGATTCTTATATATCGATTTACAATTATGCAAATATAGGTAAATGCCATTGTCTTGCTAAGAGTTCCAAGAATAGAGGAAGCTCTCCTATAGTAGACCATCATGAAAAGGTATGTGGTAATAAAAAATGCCCCCTGCTGAATGTTCAATTATGTGCCAGCTACCGTAATCTAACTGTGAGGCTTCTTTGGAAAGCCTATCAACCATTTTGTTTTGTTCCTTGTAGATGTGAGAGAAAGATATAGAGTCAAAACTAGTGATAATACTCAAGACTTCCTCAAGTATAGGCATAAGACAAGAAATATGACAAATTTGAATCCGGTTCACCCAATTGATGACTAATAAGGAATCCCCAATAACCTGTAAAGTTTTGCAACCTTTTTCCACAAAAAATAAAAGTAATAGTTTTAAAGCCATAATCTCAGAGAAATTGTTTGTATCAGCTCCCAACCCAGCCTTGAGTAGAAAAAAATGATGTAAAGATAAGTATAAACAACCACCCCCCCACAAAGTAAGTGGTCTCTCAAATCCGCCCCATCAAAAAATGCCCAAGGCTTCTCCCTGTCTATTTGTTCCTCCTGAACCCCTCGAGCTTTTCAAAGACCCACCCTAACCACTGGTTTTAAGTGTGCAAGGATTCCAAGACAATTGATAGCCACACATAGTGGCGAATGGAGCTCATCCCGAAAAAGAGAGGAGTTCCAAGAAAGCCAAATCCCCCATGCAACAATGAAGGGAAAAGCCTTGATATCCTGCAGAGTCCTCGGCAAGATCCAAACCTCCAAGGCCTCCTCAAAGGATGCCCCTTACCATACACCAATGGAAATTTTCAAACTGTTTACTTCCGCCCATACTAAAGTGGTAAAAGGACATTGTATAAATAGATGATCAATATTTTCCTCCTGTTCTTTACATAGAGAACACCAGCTCAGACCATTGAGTTGTCTCTTTTGTAGATTTTCCCACATTCGAATTTTGTTCTCCAGAATAGACCAGACCAAAATTTTCCCTTTAGCTGGGCACCTTTGTTTCCTGATTTTTCTCCACCACCACTTTACGTCTTGTTGCAAAATTTCAATACTCAATTGTACATAACCATCTTTTGGGGTGTAAACCCCTCCTAGATCCCCATCCCAAAGGAGTTCATCATCCCGATCAGACAAACGAATATTTTCTCTCCTGAGAGCACTGATATACCGGTCCCAAGTAAATACATCGGCCCTTACTAAGCCCAACGTTCTCCCATATTTCCAACATTGGTGCCAAATATTTGAGGCAAGAGGTTCCCAACCTGTGCCAGATAGAAGTACCCCCCTCGATCCAAAATTGAGCATAATTATTTAGGGAGTATGTGCTCTCTAGAACTGCCAACCCAGGGGTCGCGGCCAATCCTTAGAAAGGTTCCAGACCTAACTTGCCAAGATAAGCCATTCCCAACCACTTCAAAAGAATTTAGTACAGTCTTCCACATAACATAGATCCTCGCCACCTGTAGTCCTGGGTGCCTGAGCCACTCCAATAAAGAGAGTGGAGCCACATATTTCTAGATGACTACTTTGGTCCATAAATTTTTTGTGGAAATCAGTCTCCACGTTGATTTTGTTGCCAATGCTTTAGAAAACAGGAAAATATTTTTTAATTCCCAACCCCCAAGATCTTTTGGTTTTGTAATTCTCTCCCAACGGACCCATGACATCACCTGATTCTCTTTCTTTCCCCTCCATAGATAAGAGAAAGACTTTTTTCTAGCTTTTTCCATAATACCCTTTGGAATCCAAGAGAGGGGCATCCAATAAAATGGGATTGCCTCCAGTATTGAATTGATCAGTACTACTCTCCTAGCCCTAAACAACCATTTATTACTCCAAACCTTCAATATTTTTTCTAATTTTTCCAAAAGCCATAGCCAGTCAGTCTTCCGATAATCATTGGGTTTTAAGTGGAAACCTAGATATTTCAGTCCCTCGTCCATCCCCTGCAACTGGAAAGGGAGCTGATCCAAGAAATGTTGAATAACATCTGCCTCAACTAGAGAAAAGAGAATACTAGATTTATTTTCATTAACCCGCATACCCATTTCTCTTTTGAACAGGGTGAGACCCTCAATTAAAATGTCGGTTTCTCTCTTCATGCCATCATAGAAAATTAGGATATCATCAACAAAGAGTAAGTGTGTGATGTACAACCCATTAGAAATTTTTATACCTGTGAATCTCCCAACATTTTTTTCCCCCGCCAAAAATCGACTGAGCCCTTCTGCTACTAAGACGAAGAGTAAAGGAGACATAGGACAACCTTGACGTAGTCCTCTTTTCGCTTGGAAAAAAGAAGAGACTGAACAATTGAGTATGGAGAAAGAAACCGAAGTCATACAACCCATCACCCAATTGGTAAAATCCAAGCCAAACCCCAGATGAATCAAAATCATTCTTAAATACAACCAGTTTACCCGATAAAATGCTTTAGATAAGTCAATTTTCACCACATCTCCTTTGAGCTTCCTCATTTTTATACTGTAAAGGCCTTCTTGAGCTACACCAATGGCGTCATGGATCTGCCTTCATTCCAAAAAACCAAACTATTCACAGGAAATGTGTTTAGATAAAATCGCCTTCAATCTTCTACTGATTACCTTTGAGATAATCTTGTACATACAATTGCATAACAAAATAGGCCGAAAATATTCAAAGGAGGAGGGATTATCTGTCTTTGGAATGAGAGCCATGAAAGTAGAGTTTATAGGATTATGAATGTGACCATTCACCCTTGATTCCTCAACCACCTTCAGTACATTAGGTCCAATTACATTGAAGAAACCCAAATAAAATTCTATAGGCCATCCATCATGCCCAAGACTTTTCCCTTTTTGGAAAGAGTTAAGAACTTCCAATAGTTCTTTTTTAGTTACAGTTGCCATTAAGGGACCAACTTCATCCTCCTCTATAAAGCGAGGGAATAATCGAGCCACCTGAACAATTTCTGCAATAGATGAACCCTCTCGCGCTTTAAATAACTCACAAAAATGTTCAGTACCCAACTTGGCCAAGCCTTCAAAAGAAGATACCTCCTCCCCAGCCCGATCCCTTAAACCCCAAATGGTATTAGCCATTTTTCTACCTTTGGAAAAGGCTTGAAAAAACTTAGTGTTCTCATCACCACATGAGAGACATAATGTACAATCCATCATTCTTTGATGGTGCCTTGCAAGGTGATCTGTTTTTTTTTGGTGTTGGTGGTATATTATACTTTTATGACACTCATTTTATAAGGTTCAAAGCAGGGTTAGTGAATGGTTCCAACTTATAACAACTTTGCAGAATTTTCAACTTTGTTGCTTATGCTTAAATGTGTTGTTAGTACACATGTATCTCACTTGCAAATCTTTTGTGACTCCTTGCTTTTTATCAACTGGATTAGAAATTTGTTTCTTTCTCTATATGATCACATCAAAAAAATTGAAACTCAGCTGGTTTTTGTTTCATGTTCTCATATTTATAGAGAACTTAATATGCATGATGACTCATTATCAAAAGAGGCTCTGATTTTTTATTCTTCTATTGTTTTTGAGGTGGAAGACAGGGCAAATGAGAAGCTTCCAGCTGTCTGAAGGCCTATTCATGCACAATTTCCTTGAATTCCAGTTCTGTTCTAGATTATGCAGTTGTTCATGGAGATCTTGAAGTTATTTCCAGCCCAGTTTATGCAACTATTCATGGATACTTTGAAGTCATTTCTAGCCCAAGTTTCAAAATTTTTGTTTCGATCTAGCTTATCCAGATGTTCATGGAGGTTTTCAAATCATTTCCAGCTCTGATCTAGTTTTATTTCGAGCTGTGACAATCTCTTTTTTTGGCTTCTAGCCTTTTTTGGTGTATATGGGAATATGGTGTACCTTTCCCTGCTATGATATGTTATTGAAAATATAGTATATGCTCCAAGGCATGACTTTCTTAGCTTCTTGAGATGAGTTTGCACTTGGTTAGACTACTTAATGTTGCTATTTTTTATAATATTGGGACAGTATGCCCTCAGGGCTAGTAGTTGTCTCAGACTTAGTGGTTTTTAGTATTCTGAAATTTTTTGATGCCTTGTGAAGGGTAATTTTTGTGTGCGTTTAGCACTTACGAAATGTACTTTCCTTTTCATGATGAAATAGACCTTGTGAGTTTTACCTTAGGAAAAAAATCAAGAAGTGAGTGAAATATTGAAGTAGTGTTCTATAGCTTGCATCTCTTACTTTGAATTTTTGAAGCTGGAAATTGTAGTGTATATCAATAGAATTTTTTGCAACGAGTTGTTTTTTCATACGATAATGTTGAATTATTTCAAAGATTGAAGTTTCTAAATCAAATTAGTGTAATTTCCAGAACTTTATTTGTGCATAGTGGGCACCGCTTTTTTTCCAAGAATCTAATGCCCAATGCAAGACATAAATCCTCATACCTATTATTGATTAAAAAGTGACGTGTATTGAGAAAATGAATTATGAAATTTGTAGATTTATTGAAAAATGAATAATATTTGTAGATATGAGTTATATGAAAAATGAAAAATGAACAAGTGCCCTTGAATTATATGTTTCAAATTTCTCTACCACGTATCCTAATCATCCACTTGCGAGTCAAGTATGTCGCTCCAAAAAATACACCTCCTCACAACTTTGCATTTAATTCCACAAAGTGATCCAATCCAATCACCACAGAGGCCTGGATTTCCTAAAATGTTGATGCAATAATCAATCATGTCAGATAAAATGCACAAACCCGCTAAAATCCAGAAAGAATACTGAATTTGATCCAAAAATAAATGTTTTGATTATCACCTTTCTAGGGTAAATCTTGTAAAGTTCTTTATGACAAGAATATTCCCAGACAAATTGTTGCAGGAGAGATTTATGTGAAACAAATGAACCATTTCCAGTATCAATTAGTACAAGGAGTAGAAATATGCAGATTACTTCCTTTGGAATTTCACAATGAAATGAACTTAAAATAAGGGGTGTGATTCAAACGAATTCTTACAGTGTAGTAAGGCTGAAACAATTGGTCAACTAGTATGACACCTCCCATGATAAACTGTTGTTATTCAATATCCTGTATATGATCCATCTCCAAAGTTATTTTCAGGATAATTGTGAACCTATTAAATAAATTGTATATTATGGACCATTCCAAGGAACTTGTAGCGAGACCAAATTCTGTAGTTGTCTGAGTTCTTGAGGAATAAGACCTGATAATTGGTTAGCAGAGAGGTCTCTGCATTGAAAAGATATCACACTATTTTAATGTTTTGTTCAAGTGGCAATGGGTACACTAAATAGTGATGTGGAAGGAACAAGACTATAGCACACCTTTGCAAGCTACACAAATCAAGTACAAAGGACTTATATATCCCCGATACTTCTTAGGTTTCCAAATTCTGCTCGGAGAAAACCACTCAGTTTATTTCCACTCAAGTTCCTTGAATTCACAATCCAATAGAGATCACAAGGATTAATATAACACTCACGCATAAATACTTGGGTTCTAAAAAACACTCTACAAACAAAAGCTTACAATTTTAAAAGATGTTCCAAATCTCCAACAGATCCTGGAATAGGTCTAGAAATATCATTTTTGGAGAGGTCCCTAAACATTCACATTAGATCACATATCAATCAAAATGTATATTCTACCTCTAGAGAAATTATGTTTCTGGATGAAATTTTAACAGGAGCCTTGGAAGCTTAATCGAGACACCAAAAAAGCAAGAACTTGCAGTGTGTCTAGATTTACAATATATCCTAGCTCTACAAGAATTGCTCCCTTGATGTTGTTGGAAGACAGATTTTTGTAAAATCCACAACAAAAATTGTTAATCACTCTGAATGTGATTCTAATGCAATTAACGGTTCATTATGTCATAGTTTAATCACATTGGTTGTGGCCTACAAACACTTACAAATAAGTCAAGCTGCCAAGTTTATGAAATTCCAGAGGAATAGTTCCATTCAAACGGTTACCATGCACATTGCTACACAACGAAACACAAGAGAAGACACAGCCTCAATATTGTTAGACATATGCTAAGAATATTTCCCACAATTCTCCACTAGACTTGAAGATTATAATACTTACAAGTAATTAAGAGCAACGCATGAACTAATGTTCTTTGGGATCAGACCTTCAAGTTGATTTTTGGAAAGATTTCTGTCCCAACAAAATACAACCTAGTATTGTTAAATACTTGTAGCAAGAATCCACAATAGTCAATGATTATAGTGTAGTGTATAACTAAATTTGAATATATTTCTACCATTATTGTCCGCATTTTCTAGAAAAAAGTATAGACAAAAACTTACAATTCGAACAATTGTTCCAACTTCCCCAGCTCAGGTGGAATCTGCCCTGTAAGATGACTGTCATTTAGCTGCCTGCATATCCATGCAACTGATCACTACCAATGGGATTTTTCTTATCATTCAAATCTAATTTATTTTTTCATGGTATACATAACTACATATGTGATTTAAAGCTCTTACAGAATCCAATTTATTTTTTCATGGTATACATAACTACATATGTGATTTAAAGCTCTTACATGTAGCTCAGCTTTGTCATGTTCCACAATTCTGGTGGAATAGATCCCAGTGAGATTATAACCCAGGCAAATATCTGGGAAGTACAAAGGAAAGAGCAAGAGAATCAACTTCTTGAAAATTAATAAAATAAAGTACCCGTGAGGGTACAATTCATATTATATGCAAGCAACTTACAACTTTCCAGTGTAAGTCAAATTGGCTAGGATGGGAGGAATTGTTCCAGTAAGATGATTATCGCTCAAATCTCTGTAAATACATCATAAATATAAATGTATAAGTGCACTAAAGCATAAACCATAATTATATAATCAAATCTTTGCTAGGTATAAAAAAAAACATTGAGTTAATGAGCGAAGAATATGAATTGATTCTCGTGATACGCATCATACTGACACATCCAATAACATTACACGCTTTTATTGGAGCTTTAGAACTAAAAGCATTTTATGTATAGTTGTGTTACTTCTCAACTCAAGTTGCCAAGAAAATTTTAGCTGATATTCAACAAACACCTCACTTACAAACAAAATCCTGAGCCCTGACAGACCACCATCACTCCAAGAATCCTTCCCTGCCAACTTGTTTCCTTGCAAGACCTATGGAAACCATCTTCAAATTAGGCTATGATCCTATGATTAAATCAAACAATTTAATCTCCATTCGTTGAATAGTACATACCATGAAACTAATGACAATACTTAGACAACCTGCATGATGTCATATCCATACTTATTTAACAAAAAAATTATGATAGTTATTCTCTTTCACTAAAATAATATACAATAGAGGGAAGACGTATTAGTGATGGTATAAGACAATAGAACACAACTTAGCTCTGGAAATTTGTATACTTACAGAGTAGCTACTTGTAGAAACCCAATGTTAAAAGGGATCTTTCTTGTGAGTTGATTGTATGACAAGTCCTTGATAAGAACACCAACCCCAATACAACAAGTGTTAAGTATTCAAGGGTCATGCATCAAAATGTATATGTCCATACATTTGTTCATTTATAACTCAATTAGGAAAATCAGAAAACATACAAAATCTCAACGATTGTACAGTTTCTGATATTATTGGGAATAGTCCCTGTCAAGTTGTTGCTTCACACATCACTGCATGACAGATTAAAATATTTATAGGTCAAAATCATTTCAGCTACTGCCAATAATATTTTAGGTTAAATCCTTTAATGTACTAAAACTGCTACATCAAGATGCAAAAATTTAAGGATCAATGCTCCAAAAAGTAAAAACACCTATATCTACTCCAGAAGATACAAGTGTTCGTGACTTACAAGTATCACAATCCTGTCAACTGACACATGTCAGGTGAGAGTGTTCCAACTAAGAAGTTGTTGCGCAACCCCCTGGAAATTATTAAAATATGACAATTTCAACAAGAAGCTCCAAATTTGGTTTGAAAGAACTGTAATGATTAACTTGAAAGTTTCCTCCAAACCTTAATAGGAAAATAATGACACTTTATGCATAACAAGGTAACAATAGCCATACACTTATAAAGGATCCAGACTCTTACAAATATTGCAAAACTTCGTTCCAATAGATGAGTCTGGGAATCTCCCCGCTTAATTGATTCTGTGCCAAGTCCCTAAAAATATGCAAAAGCATATAGTTAAATGACATGCTCTCCAGACTCCAGAGTTTACACATCCTATAAAATTATTCAAGAAGTAAATAACTGAAAAGAGAGTCGAACCTAAACTAGCACTCCAAGAAAATAAAAATACCTTTTGAATGGGTTTAAATTGTGCCATCAAACAAACCACATAGAGACATTGGCTTTATTTCAGGGGTTGAGGATTGTTAACGAAATTTATATCAAAAGACATATTGAATTGGAGATTCAACATTAGTTATCAAATTGATGCTCAAAGCCTCCTTTCCTAGTGATGGTAAGCTTATAAGAATTGTTCAAAGAATAAGAAAAAAAGTTGTTTGATTCAAAAGCGTTAAATACTTCACCATATCCTAAGGGAAATCAACCAAAAGGCAGATCCACTTGCCAATATGGTTGCTCAGCTGCAATGTGGTGCCTTAAAAACAAAAATTGGGGTTTCATCCTCCCCATACCTTAAGTTTTAATCCAAAGTCATGTATTGGAGTTGCATAAGAGACAAATAGCACATTAATCAACATGGGAAATTTAACCATGGAACACGACAACCAAAGAGCATTACCTTTGTGGTACCTTCACACACTCGACATTTAATGGGAGAAAATTCATCAATTGCACTTGGCTCTGAGTTTTATTGCGAGATAATAGGACTTTGGATTAAGTATGAAATTTGGGGAATTTCTATGGATTAGTGCTTTGTGGTTCCTTGCATTGTTTATTCCTAGTTCAAATTGTGGCTTTTACTATAGCCTTGAATTAGGTTTTGGTTCTCTTTTGTGGGTTTCAAGTTTGCTTTCTCAGGATTCTGGTCGCTTGGCTCTATTTGGTGGCTTCAAGGTTTTGGTTTCACTTGGCCCAATTTGGTTCAATGGTTCTCGAGTGAAGCGTTTCCTGGTTTGGCAACCTAGAAATTCATCTGCTCCTCTTGAAGCCTACAATTCCCCTCCCTCTTTGCACAAAAAACTGAGAGAATTCATTCACTAAAACAATGGAAAATGAAAACTGCTAAAAAACTTTGCTGGAGAAAACCCTAAAAAGAAATCACTTTATCCTTGATGAAATTGCTTGAGAAGATGGTGTAGATGATCACTTACTATTTGTGGAAGCTTATAAGTCTTTGAACAATCTTTAGAAGCTGGAAAAATAAAAAATTTGTCACGAAACCATGAAGAAACCTTTCCTTTCTAAACTTAAATTGGTGCCGTATGTATCGGCTAGGATCACGCGAGGTTGCTCAAAATATCGAAGAAAAGGAAACATTTACTAATGAAAGAAATCCATCTACAAAATAATGTATTATGTTATTTCTAAAATGATAGCAGTAGCGTACTCTATGAAAATATCAACAAAAGGAAACATCTACATCAACAAAAAGAAAACCATTCAAGGAAATGAATGTATTATTAATTACAAACTATCTGCTATCAAATTTATGGATTATGACCGTGTGACCTCGCCTCATAAACTATCATGTAAATACAATTCTTACAGTATCAATTTTCCTATTCACACAAACGTATATCTATTTTGATGTCTAGATGATGGATCGGCTACGGGATGGAAGCTATAATAAAACAGGCTATGATGCAGGATGAGTTCCATTGATCCCAGCTGAAACCTTATCGCCAGGGTGGGGTCATGCGGAACCACGCCCGAATATGACTCATGGAACCACGTTTCAGAACTGGCGACCGTAGGAACTGCACCTTCCGGAACTATGACCTCCGAACTATGACCTGTGGAACGGACTCTAGAACCACGCCTTTGGAACTATGTCCCTCTGAAGAACATCAGAGAACTATGACCCGCGGAACTATGACTTGTGGAACTGCGAGGGAAATTCATGGATTGGGAACATGCCCTCCGGAACTATGACCGGTGGAAGTACACCCTCTTGAACTATGATTTTTTGGAACTACGCCCTCTGGACTATTACATGTGGAACTATGAACTTTGAACTATGACTGTGGAACTCCGACTTGTGGAACTACCGAACTATGCGCGCGACCTTCAGAACTACACCCCTCAGAAATATGACTGCGGAACCGTGGACTGTAGGAACTATGACTGTGGAACTATGCCCTCTCGAACTATGACATGTGGAACTACACCCTCTGGTAGAACTATGACCTATGAACTACTCCCCTGGAACTATTACCTATGGAACAACACCCTCTAAAACTACACCCTATAGAAATACGCCCTCTAGAAATACACCCTATGGAACTATGCCTTTGAACTATGACCTCAGAACTACGCCATCTGGAACTATGGCCTATGGAAATACACCCTTTGGAATTTTGAACTATGTAACTATGACCTCATAAACTATGACTCGTGGAACTACAACCTATGGAACAACACCCTCTAAAACTACACCCTATAGAAATACGCCTCTGGAACTATGACCGGAACTATGACCTCTAGACTACTTGGCGGAACTACCCTCCGAACTATGACCGCGGAAACTAATGCCTTTAGAACTAGGGACCTCTTCCTCGAACTATGACATGGACACCAGACCTGCGGGAACTGGCGACCTATGGAACTACGCCTCTAAACTATTACTTCAGAACTACTTAGAATCCATGACCTCGAACTATGCCCTTTGGAACCATGACTGAACTACACCTTCCTGGAAATACCTCCGAAACTAAGGACTGAACTAAGGACCTTTAGAACTACACCTCGTGGAATCCATGACAATGTGGGAATTATGACCAGGAACTACTCCTCCGTAACTATGACCTACGAAATTTCACCCGGAACTACCAAACTATGACCGGTGGAATCATGGACTTGTGGAACTAAGAATTCCTCGAATTATGACTGTGGAACTATGACCTATGGAATTATGACCTTTGGGACTATGGCCTCTAGAACTGTGCCCTATGGGAATATGAATTGTTGAACTGTGACTTATGGAACTTTGACCTGTTGAATTGTGACCTCTCGAACTATGACTCGTGAATCGTGGATTGTGGAACTACTGAAATATTATGACCTTCCTGAACTCACCTCTAGAACTACACTCAGAGAAATATGGACTCAGACAAATGGACTCAGGAACTATGACCTATGAACTATGCCCTTGGAACTATGACTTGTGGAACTATGCTTTCTGGAACTATGCGACTTAGAACTACGCCTCTAGAACTATAACTGCGGGAACTACGCCTCTCGAACTATGACCTCTCGAACCAAGCCCTCTAGAACTGCGGGACTTATGGAACTACACCTCGAACTATGACTCTAGAACTCTAATTTAGAACTACCGAATCATGAACTACGCCCTCTGGAACTATGACCTATGGAACTACGCCCTCTGGAACTATGACCTCTAGAAATATGACCTCTAGAACTATGCCTCGTGGAACTACGCCCTCTAGAACTATGACCTGTGGAACTACGCCCTCTAGAACTAGGCCCTCTGGAACTATGAACTATGGTATTGTGACCTGTGGAACTATGACCTGTGGAACTACGCCCTTTGGAACTATGACCTGTGGAACTATGCCCTTTGGAACTATGACCTGTGGAACTATGCCCTTTGGAACTACACCCTCTGGAACTATGACCTTTGGAACTACGCCCTTTGGAACTATGACATCTGGAACTACGCCCTCTGGAACTACGCCCTCTAGAACTATGACCTCTGGAACTATGACCTCTAGAACTGGGCCCTGTGGAACTATGACCTGTGGAACTACGCCCTCTAGAACTATGACCTATGGAACTACGCCCTCTGGAACTATGACCTGTGGAACTGTGACTTGTGGAACTACGCTCTCTGAAACTATGACCTCTGGAACTACGCCCTGTAGAACTATGACCTGTGGAACTGTGACCTGTTGAACTATGCCCTTGGCATCCTTTTTTTGTTTTCCTAAAAGAAGCTTATTTACATTTCACTGCTCATTTTCTTGCTCTAAAAATGAAATGACAAACTTAGCTTTTGACAACTTATCTTTCAGCTCTTTGATTTCAACATCTTTTTCCATCATGATGTGCTTTTTTGGTGTAAATTCATCATTTTCCTCTAGGTCTATCACATCAGTGCCAAGATGTGATGGCCCCTTATCCTGCAAGGATGCCTTAGGCTGTGATGGTGATCCCTATCCTGCCGATGTAGGCTTGGCACCTTCCACTATGTGTGGAGAAAACACAAGCCTCTTCTCTCTCTGATATGTCTTGGTCACCTCAGGCCTAGGTGCCTTTGAAATCTCAGCATGTTTTCTTGAAGAGCCAACCTCCACTGGTTGTGCTAACATTGACCATGATGGTGTTGTTTTGCTAGGAGAAACAATGGGACTAATGATAGGAGCAGTTTTCAGTTTCTCCAAGAAAGTTTCCTAGGTGACTTTCTTTGCTGAAAGTTGATGCACAACCACAATTTTAATCAAACTATTGTGAAACAAATTGGTGATATGAACCTTTCCCATGGTTTGAATCTTTTCAGTCATCTTCACCAAGCTTCTGAACAAAAAGTTGGACAAATTAAGTGTTTTTGTAGAAGTGAAGTGCATTAGCAACCTGACATGATACCTGTATAATCTGGAAAATCTCCCTTCACATGTAAAATATCTCATAATCAAATTCATCAAAGGGGCATACTTGTCAAGTAGAGGTCTGAAAGGAAAAACATGCTTAGGAGCATCTCTGACATTTGGTTTTAGGAACAATTTATAGTCATCAAGGTCTAATTCCATGCCCTTGAACCAAGTTTCACCATGATTTGGAATACCTGTGGCTGAAGAAATAACGTCTGCTGAAACACTGAACTCTATACCTTCTATGACAACCTTGTCTATGTTGAAATTGTGGGCAAAAAGGCTTGTCAAAGGAACATGACAACCAATCTCTTGGATCTTCTCACAATACTTCATACAACCAACATTTCTAAAACATCTTTTGGCAAATGGAGAAGCATTGATTTCTCTCAGGTTGGATGGCTCAAACCTTGAATGATGTACTCCCTTATGCACTTTCTTTTCACTCTCTCTTTCACTCTCTATGAAATTTGTTGAAGGATAGTACCCTAGCCAAATGATTCTTGATGGAAAAGATGGATTTTAGGGTTTGAATAATAAGGACACAATGATTTTGAAATCAAAGCTAAGTGAAATAATGGTGTGGGAGTTTCCTCAAAGGTTTAAGGAAGCAAGGTGAAGTATGATGTTAAAATTGTAAGTCCATTTCATGAGATGAATATGGGGAAGTGAGGAGTTTGTCAATTCTTGCAATGAAAACGTAGTGGAAGGCTAGGGTTTGATGAAATCGGTGGTGAATGAGTAGGGAATGATATTAAATGTTCACTTAGGGATTCATGGAGGGTAAATGATAGTGTAAGACAATAAAGGCTAGGATTCATTCACTAAAACAATGGAAAATGAAAACAATGGAAAAAGTAACCCATCTTACCCTTTTACACTTGGTGAAAAATTACAATTTTAAGAAGTTTTTGCCTCTTAAACCTTTGACAATGTAAAAAGTTACACTTTATTCCCTAATTATGCTAACTCCCTTAATAATGAGATTGTTGGAAATATGGCATTACATGTTGGCATT
Source organism: Picea sitchensis (assembly GCA_010110895.2). Lineage (NCBI taxonomy): Eukaryota > Viridiplantae > Streptophyta > Pinopsida > Pinales > Pinaceae > Picea > Picea sitchensis. The sequence goes on from SNQJ01S0010429.1 coordinate 162,045, forward strand.
GATGGCAAATAGATGATATACATTGCCTATGATGACATGTATGCCTATATTGATAGAGCCATGGATGAGGTAGTATGATGACAAAGTAGAAGATTGGCATTAATGGCATTGGCATTGACAATAGATCTGTGATGATGATAATAGGCATCGATGGCATTAACAATATTGACTTCCCTGCATATTTTAATGACTCTCAGAGATAGGCCACGAAGGATGCTAAATGTGATGAGAATCATAAATGAACCAACTGTAGCTACAATTGCTTATGGTCTGGACAAAAAGGCTACCTCAATTGGTGAGAAACATGTTTTTGATTTTTGATCTAAGGGGATGAACATTTGATGTTTCTTTATTAACTATTGAAGAGGGTATCTTTGAGGTTAAAGACACAACATGAGATACCCATTTGGGCAGTGAGGATTTAGGAGGCTCAGAAACAACCTGTGAAAAGGCAAAGAGAACGTTGTCTTCAACTGCTCAAATTACCATTGAGATCAATTTGTATGAAGGTATTGATTATTACTCCACCATTACTAGGGCCAGATTTAAGGTGCTCAACGTGGATTGGTTTACGAAGTGCATGGAGCATGTTGAGAAGTGTTTGAGAGAAGCCAAAATGACGAATTAGAGCACTTTCTATGATGTTGTCCTTGTGGGAGGATCTACTTGTATCCCCAAAAGTGCATCAATTGTTGTAATATTTATTCAATGGGAAGGAGCTCTGTATGAGTATCAACCTTGATGAAGTTGTTTCTTATGGTGTTGCGGTCCAGGTTGCAATTCTTAGTGGAGAAGGTAATGAGAAGGTGTAGTGCCTTTTGCTTTTGGATCTTACTCCATTTGTCACTTACCAACAACGAGGTCGTATCAAAGAAGAAGTTAGTCTCTCCAATATATGACAAGTATCTGGATTAATTCCAACCCTTCTACCTTGTTTAAAAGACACCAATTCTTTTCATATGCACCTTGTCATATTTGATGTTAAGATTCTCCAAAATTTTATGGATTACAACAATCCAGCAGTCACTCTGTTCAGAGATCTTGAAGGTCTAGACAATACATTCAAGATGCTACAATTTGAGGTTACTAGAGTGATGGAGTTCTCAGAAGGAAGCAACATTGCAACTTCAAATTATGATGACGATAAAGGACATTTCGTATTCGGAATGGCAGAGGAATCGATATTTCCAGTAAGGATGAATCCGAATTGAAGGAAGGCAGGAAGACGCCCACAAATTTCTAAGATATGTTCAAGGATACTTCTGTTTCAGGCATGGGTATTGCAAGCATAATCCAAGAAACATGGTGAAGACTTGGGAAGAAAAAGAAATGAGAAATATTTTGAGGCTGAAGGTAGTTGGCATCCGGTGTCCAACACCAATGCTTCTACGACTTCATGTTCTTATCATGGAATTCATAGGAACAAATGGTTGGGTTGCACCTCGCCTCAAAGATGTTGCCTTGTCAGAGGATACACATACTTGTCACAAGTAGTAGATAAGAAACTAGTTAATCTCTTCAGTGAGTACTTCTCTTTCTGTGATGATGCCAATGAAGTTTGCAAAGAAGTGGCCAGGATTGTGGATATCATCGGTTTCACAGAGAGCGATTTGCTAATGTTACCTAAACATTTTTTCTGGTCGTTAGTACACATTCTTCTTGACCTTGTTGGCCGATTCGATCATCTGAAAATCGAAATATGGTTTTGAGAATTTATGGTCGGTTGTTTTACGACTGCAACATTGATTTCAGAGAGATTTTATGCTATTGTGTAGTTCAAAATTCTCTCTATATGTTGGGGCACGATAATTCCAGGGATATATCTAATGAAGACCTTTACAATGGAATGACAGTCCTCAAATCTGCCTGGATAACAAACAAGAACATTTGTGTGGAAGAGCTTGAAGTAAATCGTGGGGTTCGACCAATGAGGAGACTCAACAACCATCTGATCTAACGGTCGACGGTGGTGATTAACTTGGCAATTGGGATTTAGTCCCACATTGTTAATGCAAAATATTTTATATGAGTTTATATACTATGCGCTCACTACACTTATTCGACGCGTAAAGCAAGGGTATGGTGGGGACTCTAGGTGTTTGGAATCCACGAGAAGCTCACCAGCCTGGAGCCCGGGACAACCTGTCAGTCCCCCTACCTTTTGTTCAAAATGATAACAAATGTTGGATGTCCTCCAAGATATGAAGTATCTCGTTCTCAATGCTGTCGATTTGGTGATTGCAAATAGTTCCGTCTGTTTATGAAGGTTGTAAATCTGTCCAATATCTGTGTTGATGCAGAAGATGAGATTTTAGTGTTGGAGTTCAATGGATGTATTGCGTTTGAAATAACTTTATTTACCACATATTTAACATTTGTGGACTCACCACTAAGATTTTATTTTTGCGCTTTCAAACTTTATTTACCGCATATTTAAACATGTGTGTACTCACGACAAAGATTTTATTTTTTCGCATGTTCATCAATTGGGTATCACATCCAACATTTAAATCATGTGATAAAAAAAAATTGTATAGTGCGATGTGAGCGTCATGCGATGTGTAGTGATTTCAGAGGGTATAAATCTTGCAGAACAATGCCTAGGGACAACATGTATCATCACTTCATGAGAGCATCAAGTGGAGCACCACCTTGAGGATTGATTCAACAATATTTGGACGTTGCTTTCAGAGAAAACAAAGTTAATTCAAACCCCATTTGTGTTTGAAGAAGGCACTATTGGGGAGGACATATATTAGTATGATGAATAATTGGTTATTTCCCATTTCAAAGATGCTTTCAAGAGCAAGTAATCTGGTTTTTGACTTTGTATTTATGCTAAGTTCAACGCAGTGAAGAACAACTTGAATAAGTCTTGATTTTGCTTTTGTAAAGAATTGATCACCTAAGCGACGTGTTGTCATGGAAGATGGATATCAGAAGCATTGGATTATTGATTTTAAATCTTGTATGTATGCTAAATTTTGACTAAGGAAAGGCAACAAAATGGGGTTGATTCTAGCAGGTTGAAGTGCTATTTTTTAAGACAAGAAAATAAAATCAAATTTTGGTAAGGAAGGCGCTGCATGAAAATTGTTTTTGGCGTTCTTTTGTGGAGATTAGGATATCTTATTTTTTAGTAGAACTAAAGCACCCCATTGGAGCTTGATTTAGGTGCTGTAGGAGAAGTATTTTTAGAAGGATTGGAGTGATAAGAAGGCATTTTCTGGGAGTTATTCTCAGTCTCTGTTTGCAAGTTTTATCTTATCTTAGTTTGATATGAAGGCTGCCTCTTATCACCATACATGCATGATTTATCTGAGCTATCTTTGGTCTACTTCAACACCTAGCTGGAGGCATTTAATTTTGGTTGTCTCCTCTATTTATAACACACTTATCTCTACTTTTGTGGTGCAACTTTGAGTAAACATGAGCCCACTCTTTGAAGGCTTTTTCAACACTCAAAATATGTTATTTTGGATGAAGATAGAGAACCTAGCCTAGAGGCAGCTTTCTTCTTGCTTTTGTGGACATTCATTCTTAGATGGTTTTAGTGCTTTGTGGAGGTTGTTATTGGCAACATGACAAACTTATCTTCAACAATGATCAAGGAGTCTATTCATGGCCAATCTGGGCAGTTTTTTGCTTGCTTTGAGGAGGATTCATTCATTTAGCCTGGGAGCCTAGCCTTGGGTTATTTTTACATTGTTTTTAGGATTATGCTTTTCTTGTGTGATATGGATATGCATGGCCTCCATATTTAGATTAGGGTTTTAAGATATAGGTCAATCCTCAAGAATAAAAAGAGGAGAAGGTCAAAGGAGAATATCATCGATGTCTTGAGTTTTAAATTTTCTTCATTTCCTTGCTCCCATTCTTCCACTTAAGTGTTAGAGTCTTCAACTTGCTATCAAGTTCTTGAGTTCACCGTATTTCTCATCGAGTTCATCTTCAAGTGGTGTGAGGAGATAGGAGTTCCAAGGCTTGGTCTTTGGATCCTTTTGGATTCTTGAGAATGTGATGCCAATCTGAGTTTATTAAACTTATATACTTGCTACTCCTCTTATTAATACAAAAAGGATCAACCTCTTTGGCAAAGGCATATTCAAGTATCTTGGTGGTGTAAGAATTTTATCTTGTGATAGCTCTTCGCTTTAATATTCTAATTCAAAATATATTTTGATAGTAAGATCTGCTTGACTTGCTAGTATTCTTTCCTTTCATACTCCATTCCCTACAAAGTACAAACTATGGCACCTGTCATTTAAATTAGTGTTTGCCTAAGACTCTATTTGTTATTTTGATGAATTAAACCACTGTTTTAGAGGTTAAAACTTNGCTTGACTTGCTAGTATTCTTTCCTTTCATACTCCATTCCCTACAAAGTACAAACTATGGCACCTGTCATTTAAATTAGTGTTTGCCTAAGACTCTATTTGTTATTTTGATGAATTAAACCACTGTTTTAGAGGTTAAAACTTGTAGAGCTACAAGTATCCCTTGAAAATTAAAGATTATTGTTCGTTGTTTCAAAGTCAAAGAGTGCAGATTTTGGAAGCATGCTGCATATTTCAATGTTCTTTAGCTGTGTTTTTGGAGTGTTTTCATCGCAGATTTGAAGACTTCGATCGCAGACCAACAAGTGTTTGTTGCAGATTTGAAGTGCTTAATTTGTTGATTTTAGGGAGAAGGGAGAGCCCTCTTGGACTAGCACACACTAGTCTAGAAGTGAAAGAGTATTGGTGGCATACGTACTTTCTGTAATTGATCACATAATGACTCAATTCAAAGGACAATTTAAAGTGATAACATGCATAACTCTCTAGAATAGTACATCTTGGTGTCTTATTGCTTCATTTTTTTAAGGTCTAAGCATTGACCTTCCTGGGTATAAGACTCAAAGTTATAGAAAAATATAGTCACAAATTGGTCCCAAGTGGTTATTTCCAATTGATCATCTGCATACCACTCATGTTTAAATATTTTCCACTAATCAAACACTATCTGATCAATGTGTAAGGTGCCAAATTGAGTTTTTTGATAATGCTCCATACAATTTAATAAAAAAAGTGCAATTTACCTATCCCACAACCCTCACTTTAATATCTTTGTTCACTCCATCAGGCTTAGGAATGGAAGCCTGCTCAAATAACCTTTGATTGATGCCATTAACTTCTTGCTTCTCTTGGTTGCCTCAGTTCTCACAATTCCCCTTCTATTAATGTTCTCAGCAAAAGGGTTTCAATTAGGGTCATGCCGAGTAGACTCTCTCCGCTAATCTTAGGGTCTTCAACTACATTCTTATGCATACTACTCTCATCTCCCTGTTCCCTTCTTTCAATTCCCAAATCAACGAATGTCATTTGTGTTTCCTCTTATCCCCTCGAAAGGATTTCTTATTGCTTCCTCCACTAACAATGCAATTTTTTTATTTTTAATTATCATACACAAGAGTGCCTAAGAATGAAGCCATTTCTAGCATTCCCCTGATAAGAGAAAAAAAGTGCCTTCACTTGTAAGGAATTTCATGTACCTCCCAGCACAGAACCCCACAGAAACAAGCCCCAAAAGAGCCTTTACAATGCTAAGAAAGTCTTTACAAAGCCAGGAAAGCTTTACAATTCCTTTGAATTTACAAAGTATTTATTTTAAGTAACAACTTAGTTATTTTAGTAACTACAGATATAATGACTGTAAGATTTCATCTTTTTTTTTCCTCTTCAATTTTGTAGGAGTTGCATTCAATAAGTTTCTAAAGGGTTGAATGTCATCTAGGATGTGTTGAGGTGGGTCATATGTCATCCAGGATGTGTTGAGGCTTGGATTATGGTGAAGATGCTTACTAGAAAGAATAATGTTCTATCTCTACATTTTAGTTCATTTTATATGCTCAACCATATTATTTAGCATGTTGAGTGTGCTACACCTTTGATTAGTGATTCATCATTGATCTAGAACTTTGCTAGACCTCAATAAAGACCTTTTTCTTTGATAGTTGGTTATTTTCTATTTAAGAAGTTTGACCTTTATTATTGTCAATTATTAAACCCTTGTGCTATTGTAGAGAGCAAAATGTAATGCAATTGTGGAAACATTATCCCTGTTGTTTTTTTACTATTTACAGACAAGTAATTAAAAAGGGTTGAGCTAAATTCTCTCATTCATTCATTATTGCATCAAATAGTATTTCCTTTGTTGGTTTTTTTGTTTTCCACTATATGATGGTTGATTATTGTTCTGCTACTGCTACTGTCAATCCAAGACATTTTAATCAAATTGGCCTTACCTCTTCTTGGAGTTATTTTTTCCATTTTAAAAGGGTAAATAATATGGAAGAAAGGAGCATATAAAGAAAGGATTTTGAATTGAAATATATATGTTTATTATGATTCTTCATGATTATTTTTAAAAAGCGTGTTAAACATTTTTCAAGTCATTGTCACATCAACAACCAAGCACCCACAAGGATGGTATGGCTCTGTTAACATAGGATTCAAGGCCATTGCAACAATATACTCATTAAGAGCTCAACATGTCACTAGCAGGATTTAAACCTCGGTGAGGACAATAATGATCATTCTTCCCAACCTTAGACCCAAGTGACATTCTTGAAATCTAATAAAATTATATTCATCCAATTTTAATCTGTTTAGAGATATTCTTTCTTGAAATCTAATATAAAATTAGATTCATCTTTCTTGAAATCTAATATAAAATTAGATTCATCTTTCTTACAACAAATTTCCTGCTATTTTTAGATGTTTTGATCAGATGGTAATAAATGAGTTTCCAAAGTTGGTTACGGATCGATGCTTGTGCCTGTGCATCTATTTTCTGTAGAAGCATTGACTAATGCTGCAAAATCACATAATGTCCTATTGAATACTATTCTAATGACACCTACTAATTCCCAGTGATAAATACATATTACTTTACACAAATTTCTATCTTTCACAAAGCGGAGACTGAAAAATGAGAAGCACCAATTCTTGTATTGTATTACAACTTATTTGTTTCCAAATCTCACAACACCATTTTAAAGAACGCCACGCTTTCAATAGAAATTGATAAGGTAAAAATCAAACAATAATGAAGGTTCAAAACTGAAAATATCTACTGCATTCAACCCCAATTGTAAAGATATATAAATTCCATGGAAAAATACAACAGAGAATACATCGTTTTCTTATTAGATTTCTAACAAACACCCTCTGCTGCATATTTCTAGTCCTTTCCAATTCCTAGAGCTACCTTCAAACAACCCTTTGTACCGAGAAGCAATTTTCTCCTAACAAGAAACACATAAATGTATACAACACAAGGAATACAATGATGGATTTCTCACTCCAGTAAAGTCTTCTCAAGGAAAGCTGGCCATCCCAATTGCAGATTATATACCATATGGTAAGAAATATAAATTCTGTGGAAAAATACAATGGGAACACAATTTTTTCTTATTAACTTCTAATGAACACCCTTTGCTGCATATTCCTAGTCTTTCCAATTTCTAGAGCTACCTTGAAACAATCCTTTGTACTGAGAAATAGTTCTCTGATAACAAGAACCATATAAATGTATCCATCATAAGAAATAAAATGATGGCTCTCACTCCACTAAATTCTGCTCAGGGAAAGCTACTCATCCCAATAGCGGATTCTCTACCATATGGTGTCCAACCCCCTTCCTTGGACCTAGTGAAACTCACATAGTACAACTCACTCAGAATCAAGGTGAACACAATAAATGATACTCCTGTTGCAAAGACACCCTTTCGCAGCATTTCATAAGAGAGATAGGTTCCTTGGTAAAAACCCCTGTATTTTTTATGGTAGGCATTTCTTGTTGCTCCACCAACAAAGCAAGCCTTTGCAATGATGAATGTCAACCTACAAAATCAAGATGACTGTAGTTTGTTAGTCCTTATTTACAGATACTATTATTCTTGGAATTTGTTACAACCTTTTGAGAATACAAATTTAGTGAGGTTTAAGAATGTCCTATTTAATCTATCAGACTATGATCTAGTGGTTGAGATGGAGCATTGCAATGTTAATAACCCAAGTTCAATCCCCAATGGGGATAGAGCCCCAGATTATATGTTGGCCAAGTTAAAGAAAAATAAAGCCTTTTACTGCAACAATAGTGTTGGAAGAGCTTCAGACATGCCTTAATACACATCAATTCATCTTATGCAGAAGGGAAAGAATATTACCAGGTTGCAATGAATAAAACAATAGCCCATGCACGAGATTCAAAAATCGTGTCTGGGACCACCTTAGCCTGCAACGAATAAATACAGTAACAACGATCAATAAATTGTGCATGGAGAGAAAAAAATAAGGCTTTATTTTCCATTGTCGTCTCATAACAAGTGATCTATTCAACTCAAGAACAAGCAATATAAAAACTTTCCTTGTTAACAATATAAATAAAACCTTTCAAGATCTTTGAAATGAGAGCTCTCACAAAACATTCTAAGCTCCATGTTCTCGTCGGATTTTGTGGTAAAATAATTATGTTGTATAAAATCTATCTTCGCTAGATGCATATGTAACTGACATATTCATTAGCCAATTTAGGTTATATGGCTCACACATGAGAGCATACTGTTTCTTTGAAACTATCTGCTCATTTCAATGCCTACGACTTATGATTCTCTTCTAGACTTATGGTTAGTCTTTGGACAACAGATAGGGGAGGGAATAATTATCGTGGTTCCTTCCATCATTGAGGTTTAAATGATTTAATCTGCTTATTAATTGCTTCATCATATGATAACAGGGACTCAATTTATACTATGGCTACTGACTCAATTTCCTCAGATCTGCATTGGGCAAGAGAGAAGAAAACTAATTTAATGTCAGAGGGTGATTTCTGTCACTGGTTACAGAGGGATTTGGAAGCCACCATTTAGACTCCATGACATCCCAATTATGACACGAATTGGAACCATATTGTTCGTTCAGGACTGGGAAGAGAATCGATAGATGCATTACTTCGATCTATTTCCTGGCCAACACTGTAAGGTGTATATGGGTATGTCAATGTCGTATATCCTTTTGGTTCCATTTTTTATTATGATGGTGGTGTTGGGAGGGCATCAAAATACCAGTAATAATGAGGAAGAACTAGAAGTAGGAAACACATGCCACATACCATGGAGAGTAGGAAGAAATGGAAGGGGATGATGATAATTAAAATGATAGTAATGATGGACAATAAACCAAAGAGATCTCAACACACTTGTGGAAGTATGTGACAAAGCCCGGGGGAGGGAAAGGGGGTGGCATAAAATATATATGTTCTCATTGTCATAAAACTTACACAGGTTCCTATACTTGTGTGAGAAAGCATCTTTGTGGGATTATGCCATGGGATGAAGGTAAGGCTATATGAGTCAAAACCTATGAGCATGTGCCAATCAAAGATAAAAAAAAATACAAGAAGGAATAGGAGGCCGCACAAAACAAATCCAAAAAATCAAGAATTGAATATAAAAGTCCACAAAGAATGTTGGATGGTTGGTCCCCATTCCCCCATGCTGGCCTGCATTTTTGTTGAGGTCCATACGCATGGGGTGCTTGGGATTATGGGGATCATTATAAGGCCTCCAATATTTTTATGAACTATCTGGAAAAAAGTTGTGACTGTTGTCTCTAAATCCTACAACTCATAACTTCAAAGAAAATCTGATTACAGTCATCACAATTTCATTTGCACGATATATGAATTCAAAATTCGAAGGGACAACACACATGAAGCATACAAACTGTTGCACAATCTTCTGAGTTATACCTAATATTTCTAAATAGAAAATATCATTACCATTTGATGCTTCAAGTGTTATGATATCGAACAGAGATATGCAAATTTTAGAAGTGCCTAAATGTTTGTGAAAAAGAGACTAGTCTTACCAGTAACTATTGATAATGGAACAGATCTGAAACTTTTGAGAGCACTCAAAATTATGAAGTTGACTTGCTTAAGAGTTGTGCATCAATGTATAAAGTGAAACGAATCACCATCAAACCATCACCATATTACCACCATATTTGTGTGTCGTGCAAGAAATTCCAAATCAATTTTCCTAGAGTGTGCCATTACAATGCACAACATATCGATTTAGTGTTGAGATACTTGAAAAAATTACCCAAACGTTAGCCAAGTGTACAAATCTATACCAAGTCGTTGCCTTCAAGAAATTTATATCATCATGCACTCAAAATTTGTGAAGTCCTTAGTAAGTGAGTTGTATGATTAAGTGAGTGTTAGTGCCAAACATTTGTGTGTGATTTCCTATAAAAACATTGAGGAATCCCTCCTCTTGCCAACTTCTCCTTTCATGGACAGGGGTCTTCCAATACAAATAGACAAAGAGTCATAGCAAAATTTTACCTTGTTTGTTTGTTGGTCATTGAATTATAAAAAGAAGTGTTCGCTATTTTTGGATTTGATTCTTTGATCAAGGTGGAGTGATAATGTATGCTATCTCAAGAAAAGGTGGCAAAGCACCTAGCAGCAGGTGAGATTTTTTTTTATCAAGAATCCAATCTAGGAAACATGGTATCTAGTGAATATGTGGTGGAGCATTTCGATGCAAAGCACTTGGAAGATACAATTAAAAGATTTTGTGCACAAACAATGCTAATTATGCATGCGCTACACAATTGACTTCTATTATGCAACGCAATTTTCTAGCAGGGGAAAAGGCTTGCTTCAGTTAGGGTTGAAGTAGTTTTGACAGAGGACATCTTCAAAGGCACCCTATGAAATCATACTTGATACTTGAAGAAACAATTTCTTAATTCTGCTCTTAGTATTGTAAAGCATGTCAAGTTTGAAATCCATGCCAGATTAAGAGGTAATAAACATGGTGAGAAATTGTGAGATCGGGCCTATGAGAATTCCAAATTTTTGTAGTGGACCCAAAATCATTTTTTTGGTTAGTTGGGTGCAATGGTTTGAACATTAGCAAGGAATGCAAAAAACACCTTAAGGCCACTAGCAGGGAATGCAAAAAATGTGTATGCAATTATAAGGCCAAAACGTGAATATCAACAAATATTTTTCACAAGTTACACATAATGATTCCAAAGAAAATATAGTTGAGCCATGCATATAGAACATCAACGAGGAATGCAAAAAATGTGCCTTATGCAATTATATGGCCAAAACGTTAATATATACAAATAATTTTCACAAGTTCCACATAATGATGCCAAAGAAAATATAGTTGAGCCATGCATATAGAATATTAGATTGATATTCTCAAAAAGACACAAAACAATAACTATCAATTCGGTCAAGGATTAATGGAGATTTCCCCAGGAGGATGAAGTTAAGCTCTACAAAATGACTAATAAACTTCTACATGCCACTGTTTATTCTTCTTAAGCAGTGAAAATCTCTCATCCCAACTTTATCGTCTCTCTTTTGCAACTCTTTTTAAGGTATATTGAATTCTAGGCATCATGCCCTTCAATACACAGAAGTAGATATGAGCTTCCTTATCCAAAAGCTCAAAAAATTCATCAATGTACCGAACCTTGTCTTGTATATGCATCTTGCCCCCTCTTTTGTTCTTATGCTCTCTACTCAATGGAGTATCATATCTAAAGTTCTTAGGGTATTGTTTTGTATACTCTGTAAACCCATCATGATAGAGCAGACTATCAGTGTTAGCGACTCTCAGGAAAAACCAAGCAAGTACTCCAAATCTGAAGGATGGAACATCCCCCATAAACAATCTCCGTAGGTATCCCCTAAAATAAGAGACGAGGATATGAGTGTGGTTGTTGCAAGTGTTACATATCAAAGAAACATAAAACATACTTGGATACAAAAAAAATAACTTCATTTTAAACATAGTATAGATATTAAAATCCATCAACAAAAAACAATATATTTAAATGTGAAAAACTTGATAGATATTATAAAGTATTGACAAGAAGAGTTCACAATTTTTTTCTTTATAGTGCATGTGTGTGTCCTCTTTGTTTGAGAAATAGATTGTGAATAGAATGATGGGTGGCGATAATTGGATTTCCCACCCTTTGCTTCATCTGGGGTGAGAAAGGTCCTTTTGCGATCCTTGCTGCGTGTATTTGTGCGTATACTTGTTTTTTCTAGCATAGAGGATTCTCTAATATCACCCTCATTTACCACATTTTTGACCTCTTCATGACTTACAATAGTTATGTTCTCTCCATCACTGCGATCGTCTTCAATAAACAAAGTTGTTTCTTTCCCATCAAGGACAATTTTTCTTGGATCTTCACCACATTTATAAGAAGATGGATGCAAATTCACTGAAAAATCAAATGGGTCATATAATCCCATGGGAGTCCTATCAAAAGTTGGTGGGCCTAAGGGAACATTGTCTGGTGTCATATCAAATATTGGCCTAGAGCATTTCCCATAGGAACACTAAATAGTGTCATTGATATGAAATTTCTCATTTTCTTCAGCGATGGTGTTTGGTGTCTTATTATACAAAGCCTTTGAACTTTGTTCGAAACAATGAATGGTATCAATACTATCAAATATATGATTTTCTTCAACAACAATGTCTTGTGTCTTGTCATATAATGGGTTTGAAATTTGGTCAACAGAGGTATCAAACTTTGGTGAATTAAAAGGAGTTTCAACATTTTCCCCAACAATAAGAATTTGACTTATTCCTTCCCCATATTTAACACCTTCATCCACCATTTCCTCCATATCTGATGAAGATGGATCACCAATAGATACAATATTTCCCTGCATATATTCAAATAAATACATCCATTGTAAACAAATATGTCAATAAAAGGGGTTTTCATTTAGTATTTTGTAGAATTATGTAAGAAAACATGTTGTATCTTACAAAATGTACACTGGGTGACTCTTCAATAGATAATGTATCATCCTTTTTACATTGGGAGGAGATAGACAATTTTTTCTGTTGCAAGAAAAACATGCTAAAAAAAAAGTAATTTTAATAAATACCATGTTGTATTGAATTCATATCCAACAAAATAAAATACAAATTTGAATAGCTTTTATGGGTGGTGATTCATTAAACATTTAACGTAGCATACTCCAATTTTTTTCCTTAATGATTTTCTTGCGAACATTTTTTTTAATGTAGATTTTTTTCCTTTGATTGAGCATTGTATTCATAAATGCGTATTCTCACACATTCCAAAGCATTTGTACTCAAATCCTGAGCACATTTCACCCCCTATAACATGAAAACAAAATGAATACATCAGTAAAGCATAATTTAATGAAAATATCTGAAAATAAAATTTCATTAAAAAAAACAGCGTACTGCGTTTTGAACATCTTTTCGAATGGCAGTGGTCTCAACAACCTTTTTATTCTTCTTATAACGATATTCAATGTCATAATTTTTTTGGTAATAATCTATTTCCAATTTGGATTCAGATCTACGCTTGTACCGAAAGCCACGTGGCGCGCCAACATGCAATGTTATGGGTCCCCACGAATGTACTTCTTTTCTATGTTTATTAAATGTAGAACACTTGGTAAGTTGTAGACCATTGCATTCACTGACCAACCAATAAAAGTAGTTGCACCCATTGTTTTCCTTAATAACTCTATAATTTGAATCCTCCTGAAATAGTTACGCAATGATATATTTAGTTCATGTAATACACTGCATCACTAATAAGACCATGTTATTTATCTAGTAAATAAATAAATAATCAAAACACCAATTGTTTAGAGAAAATAAAAACCTGTATTATGGCAATCTTATTCAAAGTTGTGATTTTTATCCAACTTCTGCAGCAAGACAAAAACCTATAAAAATAATTATGTATTTATCTTAGTAAAAACAAGACAAAATAATCAATTACTACAATAAGAATGTTTTTCATGCGGAATGACACCCAATGTAGAATTAGTAGGTCTAGGTCTAAGTAAAGCCATGGAAACTCACAAAAGAATATTTTTTCATATGGATAATATAACTTTACAGTAGTGAAGATGGAAAAACACAAACTAGAAACAGTTCAACGAGTACATTACATAACGCTAACTCACTTCCCCTACAAAAATGGCCCCGGGGTCTTCTTTTCATTAAAATTTCAATACATAGTTCTTCAAAATTACAAAAAGTAAGATCCCTTTTTGTCGAGTGCTCTTGGGTATATAACTAATCATCTTAATAATATATTATCACAATAATTTATACAATACATTACAAAATTGGAAATTTATTCTCCTCCCTGACCTTGATTTTGTAGCTAGGCAGTCCAAATCTTATGATAAGAGGAGATCATTTCAATTCTCCTAAAAGAAAATTTTTCTAATGTAATTGAATAATCAGTTGTTTTCTGAATTACAGTCTTGATGTCTGTTTTTAAAGCAGCCAAGTAAGAAATTAACATATGATGTTCTCTTGCTGGCTCAACAATATGTTCTTTTAAAGTTCCTTGGGTTACTCTTTGAGTTATGCTTATGGAGATTTTCCTAGCATTCATGGCCTCTTCTAATTCTGTAAAGACTTGCTTTGTTGGCCTTGGATTTCCCAAATCCCCAATTTTGGGCAGCCTGCATTTTTCAATCAATTTATCTGCCAATAAGTAAAGCCGCTTGCAAGTGCCAATGGAGTATTCTATGTCTTGCTCCAACTTAATTCCAATGCTTTGGGCCCTTGCAATGGTTGTATAGTTCATTCGATGTTCATCTTCGATCATCCTTGAGACTTTTGGGGGTGCATCTGGATGTTCTCGTGGCCACCTATTTAGATCATCGATAGTGATGCACACTCCTGTCAGCTCGATGTTATTCTTCTTAACCTGATCAGATAATGACAAAATTCGAGCAACTATGTCCTGGAATTCTTGTAGACAAGGATATACTTGTTTTGCCATATCACATAATTCTTTGTGTACTTCATTAACACATGCTTCGTGCTCTGTGACACTGTTCCTTTCCTATTTATAACATCTATTATCTTCCTCCAGGGCTGCGTTTCGAGCCTTGTATTCTCCTATTTCTTTGATATAGTCTCTGATATTTTTCTCCGTGGCCTTTGTAAATGCTACACTAGCGGAGGCCATAGCTATAGGATCCTGGCTAGTGTTTGTGACTATTGGTTACTGTAACTGGTTGAACACCTGAAATGATAAATGTTCTTACAGTTCGTTGTACAATCTTGCCTTGGGCCTTGTCAAATATGAAAGAGTCTAGGTCTACCACTCTGCTAGCTTTGAAGGACGTTAACCCCCCCAACCCTAGTTCTCCCAGAGGAAAATGGCGTCCAGTCAATGGTATGCTAGAAGCCTCAGGTAGGTTGGTATCCATGGGATCAATTTCATCGATTTCCTCTTGTGCATTCTTTTCCTCCTCTTTCTTTTTCCTTTCTTCTTCTTCTTGTTTGAGCTTTGCTTCTTGTTATGCTTGAAGTCTCCTTTGCTCTTGCTCCTCTTTTCCCTTCCTCTTTTTCTCCGCTTATTCTATTGAAATTGCTTCTTCTACTGCTTCCTTATGCCGAAGTGCTTCAGCCTCCTTCTCCAACCTTTCTTTTTTAGTTGTTGCTTTAGCTGCAACTTCTTCTTTAGATTTCTTATGACGAAGTGCTTCATCTTCCTTCTCCAACCTTTCTTTTTCTGCTACTGCTTTAGCTACAACTTCTTCTTCAACTTTCTTTTTTCGGAGTGCTTCATGATCATTATCCAATCTTTCTTTTTCTGTTGTTGATTTAACTGCAACTTCTTCTTCATCTTTTGCCTTGGCTTCTGTTTCTTTAGCTTCATTTTCTTGCTCGGCCTTTGAGTTTTCTTTAGTCGTAGAGATGCCTCCCTTTCTTAAGATAACCTCATCATAATTATGTGTCTTTCTGTATATATCCTCATCTCTCCATGTTTCAGATTCATAAGGCCACTTATGCTTGCAGAGTTTATAGTGTTGGTTGACAATCTTCCGGGGATCATATCTATGGAATATTCCTTCCCCGAAATGGAATGTTGCCAAAGCCTCTACCTCAACATGTGCCTCCTTTGAGTTCTTAAAACTGTAGGATCCCACATAGAATGGTAGTGGTGGCCACAACAATTTCTTATATTTGGATAGGGATGCTCCAACCCCATGTACAAGGGTGTGGTATGCTACCTCCTGCAACACCAATTGTCAAGCACAAATTTGGGAAGTACGGGTGGAGGTTTGGTTGATCCGTAGATCCTGATATAAGTCTCATTCTCAAGTACAAACCAATCGTCGATTTCGCTGATAGCTTCCATTGCTTTCTCTGACATGCATGGTGCTCAGACGCAGAATAACAATTGGAACAACAAAATTAAGAAGTGGTCGAAAATATTTTGATAGTGCACTCGATATTTATGCTCCCACAAGTCCTGACAATAGACATGAATAGGGAGGTCACTCTTTTTCCATCTCCAACCCATTATTGGGTAAGCATGTGCTTGGCAGACCATATCCAACATGTAGGATGACATGTGGAAATGTAGATGCTTCTCCGACATTGCATGTTTTACTACTGATATGGACTTTTCAATGTTGATTGAGAGGATAGTCGCCTAGTTAAATACATGACCATTGGTTGTGATGATGTGTAGCAAGGGAACCCAAGATTCCTCGAATGTTGAAGTGTATGCTTCTCCATAAAGCCTGCACATAAGGGCTACAACATATCTATAAGGGGCTCTGAGCATTTTCGTGGGATAATATCCAAATCTTGATTTAAAACTTACACTTGAAACCCACCAGTTCTTAATTGCTTCTCTGCAATCTAGAGGACATTTCAACATCCATTCATCTATGAGTTGAATCTCTTTAGTAGGGAGCTTATAGCATGCATGCATAGTTGAGGCTTGGAACGATGCAATAGTTTTCCCTTCAGTATATTTTATCAGCGTGTTGTCTATGTCAGTTCAATGGATGATCCAAGAAATAACCTTTGCACACGGGAACACTTTGGGATGTGCAACTATCTGATCAAGTCAAGACCTTTTTAGAGCGTGGTAGACACCCAAATCTTGATCATCATTTGATACCTCGAGATAGGAATCTCGGTGGAACATCTAGTAAATTTATCGCCATTGATATGCCATGTCATTTTCCACGATGTAGGTGGTGTCGTTGTAAATGGGGCCTTCCCCTCCTTTGTCTGACTTAGCTTCAATAATGGTCTCTTTGCCACACCTCCTCTTGTAATGCTCCATAGATGTTCTTGCGATTCACTCACAACAAGCTAGGATGTTATTATGCTTAATATCTTCACATCTAAGTTGAGGTAAACTCTAAATCGATTGATCTTAATTGTTTTGGTGCAATTCAGTTATGCCTCGTATTTGTTTGCAACAATGTTCAAGTTAGAACAATTGACTAATTTATTGAGCTTCAAAATTGTGGTACCATTTCCCATGCAAGGACACATTTCTTATTGTAGAAGACCTCAAATTAATTTATGTTTCAAAAACTGTGCCTTATGTCTTGAATGAGCATTACAGTTCAAAGTGTAGGAGAATCTCTTATAGAACATTCAAGTTGTTCATGATTGTTAGCTTGTAGCACTTCTCACTTCAACATTTACTAGAAAATATGGAAGCATACTCTAATGTTTCCTTAGCCTCAAAACAAGGACTCCATATGAGGACCCATACAAATAGGATTAGAGGGGATTTCACCTCAAAACATACAAGAATAGACATTTAGTGCATTCCATGTAAAGCATTCTAGATTCACCCTCTCAAATTATTCCTCACTTTGTCGCAACTTTATCATAATATACTAACCAATCTAGCTATAACTAGAAATACAATATATTATCATTGCACATGAGTTATTGGCTTTCCTAGAAGCTTCAAAATAGGTATGCAATCTTCAAAAGTTAGCCCGCCTCTTATATCTCATATTATTGAGATCATTATAAGGGGTGTTGTTATTAGCTTTCTTATCCCTGATACCACTGCAAATTTTTTGTCTTGGAGTTGATGGAAGGACGGGCTAATCCTTGGGTAAGGCCTAACCTCAAATCTGTTGCACAAGCACTGATTATCTATTATAAACTCATATTTCTATCCAGCATGGTCTTAGCATGTCATTCACAAATGACAGATAATTTTCTATAAAAGGAACTTATTCTGGTAACTCAAGTTGTTATCCCTTTTTGGCATATAATAAAACAAGGTTTTTCTCTTGGTATTGCAATGGATTCACCATGAATTTGAAACCTTGTTGCAGGGCACTACCAAACTCTAACAAACTATAATCATGATATAATAAGATATGAGTTGTGGAGACTTTGTTTTATTACTTTTCATGTTATCAACACAAATAAAACAATAAATAACACTGACACAAAAATAAAAGCATTGATAAACTCACTTAGATTGTTTCCTCAAAATAAACATAGTGAGATACTCTAGCTTCGTGGGTTTCCATTGCCAAGTGTGTTGTTTTGTTCATTTGCACAATATGATGTTTTGTGGCATTGCATAAGAGACTATCTGTCTACACCATACACATCCATCCAATTTATTGATATCACCTATCTAGTTTAATTTTGAATTTCCAGCATCTGCATCCAATTTTCAATTTCATTACCCAATTTAATGTTCAATAACTTCTCCTGACCAGTGCAGACCTCACAAGTGTTGTGCTCCTAGAAGAACATATTAGATGACAAGACTATGGCATATGAGATGAGCCTCCTTTGGGTAATACGGGTCCACATATACTAGTTGAGGCCACACAAGTCAATGTAATGGTTTATTAAGATTTGTTATGATTTGAGGCCACACAAAACCCTGTCTCCATCGATTTGCTATGATTTATTTGTGCGATAATGGCGTGATGCATGAATTTCAAATAGCAAAGGAGTTATACATAAATACACTTTTTTTCCTTACATCTTTTCATTTATTTATACCCACTAGGATTTTGCTGCTAGTTCAGGTTGATTACCAAATGAGGTGCAACACCGTCGACATGAGCATGGGGTGCGTAGAGAAGGAAAAATCGATCAAGCAAATGGGTAATCTTCCCCTAGATAGTGATACTATTAGTGTTTGTGCCCAGAAATGTGCAGAAGAGAGAGTGACCGTCTTCATTTACGGGACATTGAAGAGAGGGTTTGGAAACTATTGGCTGATGGAGGAAATGATCGGAAGCGGGCATGCAGAATTAGTAGGGCTCCGACGAAGCAAAGAGAGGTATCAGTTGGTGCGTGGACGTATCAGGTCCCCATCCTTCTCTATTTGAACAGATTCAGAGAACATGTATTTGGAGAGGTGTATGCCATCGATGCCTACGCTCTCCAACACTTCGACAAGCTTGAAGGCGCCACAAAAGGGCACCACCTCCATTAATGATTTGAACATTCCATAGATTAATGATAAAAGAAAGCTTACCCGAGATATGTGAGTAATCTGAAGCTTGCTTGATTTGGTGATCAAATAGATCTCTGCAACAACATGCCCGACATCTTCACTCTTACTAATCGGTTCCTCTTATTCCTCCATACACGTTGTCAAACTGGCCTATGAAGAAAGTTGTCTTTCTCGTCAGTTGCTCACAGTCCAGTGTATCGCCAGCTGCTCACAATCTGATTCAGAGGCAGAGGAATGTCGTTCACACTCGTTCGGTTCAGAGGTAGAGGAATGAGACAGGCGTGAGCAGGTTCAGGTGTCAGGCGGGACATAAGAATGAATGGGAGGTAGGTAACGAATTGATGGTAGGCGTTGAATTCAAGAAATTGCCGCAAGATGGGACGAAGGTCGTCATTTTCCGAGCATGGCTGTTGTCGACCGCCGGAAGGGTCTCCGCCGGGAGATGGGACGGGTAGCCGATTGGAGCTCTGACATGATTGGCGACGGGATTCCGGACACGAAAAATGGCTGCCGACAAAGGTTCATTTGGTTTGGCCTTTAGCCTACGCCTTTTTGATCCTCAACTTCACTTACTAACATTAATATATAATAAAATTGAAAACATATTAAATTAAATTTTAAATAGAAATAGATTAATCGTGGAAATTGTGAAAAAACAAAGAAATTCGAGTCTTACTGTACTTAATATCTCCATCCTTTAACATCTCTTATTTGATTTCGCGCTCTACTATTTTACCTGCTGGACATTAATATGTAAAAACTGAAATCAAATTTTCAATAGAAATAGATAAACGAGATTAATTGTGAAGATCAAAGAAATTCGAGTATTAATTAACTTATTCAACGAGAGCAAGGGACAATTTTCGATGCTTGCTCAATGAAAATAAATGTTATTTTAGCAACTACGTTATTCACTGGCGTCTCAAGCAATTCTAATAGAAGATAAGCCAAAATTTGAGTAAGGTCCATGTTAAGGATTTTCTTTACAGCAACGGAAGGTCTTTAACATGTGGCTATCATAATTTGATCTATATCAAAGTATTTCGTTATAGTTTTGCTAAGGCTTTCTTCACAGAAAATTGGAAGCACTGCCTTCGAGTAAGCAAAACTTAAAAACCGCGGTTGTAGCCGTTCTTAAAAAAGGCGAAACATCATAAACGTATGTCAGTCTAAATTATTTGACATTAAATTTAAACCTGATATAGGAAGGGTGACTTGATATATCACAGGAAGAGCCACTTGATATAGGTTTGAATTAAATTAAATTGCCAAAGTCGGTCCAACTTTGATTTATTTTTGGAAAATACTTCTTATAAAATCCCTTTAGCTAAGTTGTTGGGCTATGAGGGGCCTAGCTATATCATCAAAGTCACCCTGGACTTGCACTTGGCCTTATCAACATTCACTTGGGGTTTTAAACCTGGATCTCTGTGTTGATACAAGCCTGATCACCTTGTTGCTAGACCACACTCTGCAGACTCCAACCTTGAAATTACTCTTATGAGAATATTTAGGCAAATTTGGGGATCGCTTTTCACTGCTTCATAGATTAAGTTCTGTATCAGAATCCTGCCGTTTCAGAGTGTTGTCTGTTATGTCAATTAAAGTTATGTCAAAATCCTCTGTTTGTAATGATGATATCTTGTAAGAAGTTAGGTACTCTCTCCCAATCGAGAGGAGTATAATGACCAAAAGAAATGTCTATATAAGTGCGTGCATCCGAAATTAGAATGTTCATTTTTTCTGATTTTATGAACATACAATCATATTTGCACAGAGAAAACAATTGCATCGTATGATTGCAAATGTGCAGATCAAACAAGAACAAATTTCACATAATATGAAACTTATTTGACCAATTTTTTGGGCAATAAGGGTCAACCCTATTTGCATGTCTTTTATTATAAATACTTTTAGACATCCTCTCTTTTTCCAATTGAAAAATCTCAAATAGTGGCTGGCAAGAACTTTCATTAAGTACTGTATTTGGGTTTGTGTTGAAGTTGGGATTGGAAAATAAGAGTTGGACCAAATTAATCGTGTGTGATTGAATTTCATGCACTTGTAACTCTAGTGAAAGGATGTATTTACTATGCAAACTAGTTCCATGAATGAATGCAAACACTATAAGGCATTAAAAGTTAGTATGTATTCTTATGCATAAGGGGAGGCATGATTTGTAAATAACAATAGACTTTCAGACAATAAATGAATCAATTTGGCGTGTAAAAGGCTTGTGGCATACATGGTTTAGCAACACAACTATAGCAAGTTGAAACAAATGACAACTTGGATAATCCAGGGGGTTTGAGTGTCTTCCATGATGTGCTCCTAAAATCCTTGGATACAGGATTGCTTAGACATAGAGGTGAGGACCATTCAACAAATTTCTTTTTCCAACCCATTTGTCATTATTTCTCATTGGCTGTTGAAACCTGGCAAAAGGCAGAAACTTACCGGCAGTTTGAAGACAACTAAGATAAGAGTTCCCTCTACCAAGAACATGCCCATATTAAGAACCAATAATCTTGATACATAATGAGAGAAACATGTTACCGTACACATGGTAAAAAGGCTTTAATGGTGAAAACAACATAGATAATTTTCAAATACTAGGGATGGACAACATGATGAATAGAGAGTATTTCAGGAATCTTCAGTTATATGTTATCAATATTATAATTCAAGTCAATGGGTAGTGCTTCAACGAATCAACAGTGAAGACATAGGCATGTCAGTCCACCCACCAAGGATCAATTCACCCCCCGAGACAAATAAGTGGTTAGGGCCAGGTGCAAATCCTAGGTAACTTTAACATGTAGCTTAGAAGAACAAGAGTGCTTGTGTTAATGGATTGCTCTTCGAGGGTTGTTTTGTCCACATAATTCAAGAAGCCGTGAACACAACAAAGCCTTCACAATTGAGCTAAGGTTATTTCCTTTTTTTTTTAAAGACTTCTGAGAATTGTCCTCACATTTCAACTGAAGACACTGAAGTGGACAGACAAATTACAAACTTCAACCCAGTGAAGAATGGCTAAATGTGATCACCATCACTAGGAAGCACATATTTTAGGATTGGCTTATGAGGGGTCTATATATTGAGGGGGATCTATCTATGATGCAACAAAGTGTTAATGGTCTCTGTCAAATTCAAAATGATCAATCAAACAATACTTCAAAGCGCAACAAATAGTCTGCTGGGAAACTGAAACCAAACATTGAGTCCAAATTATTGCATGGATCAACAACTTTTGTACAAGCAACTGAAAAGCTACAAACATTAGAGGCTTATAGGAGAAGAATTCTTGTTGTAACATTTACTTCAATTATTTTAGATTTAGGTAGGTCTATATGTAACTTTGGTTTTCTTCCTAATAGAATGATGTTTTATCCCAAGTGTGTTATATTAATAAGTCTTGTTTTGCAGCATTTCATTTGTTCAAGTTTGAAATGTTAATAATATTTTAGCTTCATGCCTAATTCTTCTCCATTTGAAACAGGGCAGAAACTCAATGGAACTGTAGGCAGCCCCCTCTATATAGCTCCAGAGGTTTTGTCTGGAGGATACATTCAAGCATCAGATGTCTGGAGTGCTGGTAGACGGATGTTCGGTAGACTAAAATTCATGCTTGACTTGAGGTTTTTACTTAGATTCCGTTCAGTGGATTAATGTTCATGCTTCTACTTGGTGGAACGATGTTCGTATCAGTGGACTAATGGTCATGCGGAAGAAGCACCTACCTGTTGATTGAGATCAATACCCCTACACAGATCCGAGTTAGAGGGAGCTGCCCTTCGACTGGGCTGACATTCACCTTCAAAATATCTATGTCTATCACGGACTGCGTATTAACTTACTCATCATGTTATTAATGTGCCTCGCCGGCAATAATAACAAGCACATGATACATGATAAATAAATTAAATTAAAGAGCGATCAATGGTTTTAAAATTGGCATTTTGATAAATGATCAGAGCGATCAATGGTTTTAAACAGCCATCAATGGTTTTAAAATTTCGAAAAATTATCAAAGCTGGCATCGAGACAGAATCCAATAACCAGAAAAATCAAATCGCGAATATAATACCTCGCTCTATTGAGTATAATCTGGCGTTCGGTTCAGAGTTCTCCCCGAGGAATGAGACGGGCGGGACACAAGAATGAATGAGAGGTAGGTGAGGAATGAGACAGGCGGGACGCAAGAATGAATGACAGGTAGGTGGTGAATCGATGGCGGGAGTTGAATGCAGGAAACAGGATGATGGTATGGGATGATGCTCACGGAAGAGACGACGACGGAATGGGACCCTGGAGGGAACCGCAAGATGGGCTGGGTAGCTGGCCGGGGCTCGGAGGTGATCGGCGACGGGAGACCGATAGTCGGAAAAGGTCCATTTCGTTTGGACTTTAGCCTACACCTATTAAAAAAAACACTACTGGGTTTTTATGGGAAATTTCAGTCCAGGATTTTATGGAAATGGTGCTCCAGCTGCTCCCGCTCCCACTCCTCAATCTGGAAACACTACTTTGACCGTTTGAACCCATTAGTTTTGTTTGTTGATATGCTTTTGTATAGATTATTGTTGTATTGTTGTTTCTTATTTGAGGTTTTTTTGCTGGTTCAGAATATCGACCTGTCCAATTTTTAGTTCTGTAATTTATTTTTGAACTAAGCCTCCACTTATCATGATGAGGCCAATCTGTTCAGATTTAGTATTATGGGGAACCATTAACATCTTTCAAATCAGTTACTTTCCGGTTAAAAAGCCACGAGTAGGTATCTATTTCACCAAAATCATCTAAGATTTGCACCTGGCCCCACCATTGTTGTGTATGCAGGTGCACATTCACAAGCAGAAGCATGTCATTGGATAGACTTGAACCAGAGTGAGGCTATATTAGCTACACGCATTTACCGACCCAGCAAGCCACTGTTGACTTTAGTTCTGTAATTACAGTCTGCAATTGTTGGTTTTCTTGGAATAGAAGGGATTGTTCTTTGTGCTCAAGTGTCAAGCATTTCTATTCCAGCTCCAAGTGTTTCTAATCTACGGTCAAAAAATGTTGTTTGAGTTCTATGATCTCCAAATTCTACGCAGAGACTTGTGAATTCTGAATAGAAATCTGTTATTCAGTGTTTGGTGTGTCTTTCTTTGGCCTCTGTGACTGTAATTTGCAACAATACCAAACAACTCAGCTCCAATGTGCTGAAGTTCTGTATCCTGGTTTAATAATCTTTGATACTTCAAGCAGGGGATCAGAATCCAATGTGGACTCTTAGCAGGTGGAAGGTCAATGGAATTACTCATTTTCCTATTGTGCCCATTTCTTTTGCCCCCCGCTACACCCTTATCATCACAACCTTTGGTAGCTTCATCTTCATGACATGCCTCAATGACCCCATTATTTTAGCTCACTCGTCATGTTCTTCCCTACCATGGCCATGCATTACAACTTTTACAGAAAGCTTATGGGTATTCTTGGTGAACATAGTAGTCCACACCCCTGTTTCTTCTAGACAGCATTCTTCTTCACCGACCAGGGCAACATTGTTGCAAAATCGGCAACTTCCAATGTCACTTAGAAGTCGAGGTTTTATGCAAAGGCATATGCACAGGAGGTAACGAGTCTAAACTTTGCCGAGGCAACAAACCCAAGGTAGCTTCAAATCTGTAGCAGAAAATTCAAACCTCAGAAAAATTTGAGCTACATTCAGACATTCAAAATCTTTTTGGGTGTTGGACCAATTATTCTGTAAGACTTAGAAACAACAGACTCACGAGAGGATACTGTGGAGTGACTTCAGACTAACTGAGAATTCTAGGTTATTTAATACAAAGATCAAAATAATTCAGTGCAACTACAGACGATCTTGATCTTTATTTTATGGGTGATAGAATTTGAATCCCGGAATCAGAAATATTATCCTGCTAAGAATTACACAAATAGACTATTCTGAAGAGCAGATGTTCAAATCCAGAATGACCTGAGCAAATTGTTCTGAGAAGCAGACATAAGAACCCAGAAACAACAGGCTTAAAAGAGAATAGTCTAGAGTGAGAAAACATTGGCACCAGATGCGAACTTTCTGTAATCGAGCTGGAGAAAGAGACAACAATCCACAAAGTTACGAGAGTTCAGAGTCACATAATACAAAGCTCGAAAAAAAACAAGCCAAAGACAATCACAATCTTTCTGGGTGCTAGAATTTTAAGCTCAGAATCAGAAGATCTGTCTTACCTAGGTCAACTATTCAACCCCACAAGAGAAGAGAGAGGTGACCTTCATTAATAGCATCACTAAGCAATAGCCTACCTTTATTATGCAATTCTATTTCACACTTCTGTTCTTGGACTGCGTACCTGCTGGAATCCGGTCTACAGTCCCACTGCATTTTGCACTGCTAGAATTTTTGCAATGTTCCACCAAGTCTCAGGATGGGGGATGTGGGTGTGGGGAGGATGTGGGTGAGGGGAGCATAGGGACTTGTGGAAGTATCCCCAAATTTTAGGGATTTTAGGGAAATGGGGAGGGCCACATCACATATATAATATAAAATTTTAAAAATATAAAATATAAAATTTTAAAAATAATAATGATAATGATAAAATCTCAACAATAACAATTTGTTGTTCATCTCATGCTAATTCATCTATAAATATTAAAATACTAAATTAGTAAATTGAAAATTCAAATTTGTAAATGATATAATCTATTAAACATGATTCAAAATTCAAATTCAAATTTAGTAATGAAATACATTGATTCATAAATCATAAATGAAAGTTGAAACGAGAGGGTCGGTCTACTGCTAGGGTTTCCATGGCCGTAGACCCAATTTTTTTTTGTTTTCTTCTTCTGAAGCTCGCACGCGGTGCTTGGCCGCAGTTCGTCTTCTGAAGCCCACATGCGAGGCTTGATCTATTTCTACTCTTGACGTTAGTCTTACGTCCGCCTTAACTATCGAAGCCTCCTTCTACTCAGTGTTTTTTCCCTGCTGTGGTATCCTTCTCCGGGTATATCTTCTCTGTGGGGAGTTCTTGCACTATTTTCTGTGGATCGAGCTCTCTTTTTTGGATGTGACGGGTTCTATGATGGTGGGCGTGGCTCGTAATGCTTAGACCGTGCTTTACTTGCCCGTATCAGTTTTTCTTTTGGGCGGAGGTGCCTTTCGTTGCTCACGTCCTCCGTTTTCCATTCCTTTGTTCCGTCGGATTCCTGTGGCAGATCATCCTTAGTGAGTGCGCAGATCTGGGGTTGTCTCGCTGCTTAGATCTCCCGCTTTGTTCTGCTCCTGGCTTGCGGGTCCCCTCTCTGGTTTCTTTGGTTTGTTCAAGATTTGATGTATGCTCAGATCTGGCTCCTATTGGTCATTGTTGACGGTTTTTCTCTCATTTTTGGCAAGGGTTGTGCCAGAGCTTTGAGGTCCTTTCCTTGGGCGTGTAGTGATTAGTGGCACTTTGAGGTCCTTTAGTCCTTCCCATGTAGTGATTAGTGGTCTCTTGAGGTCCCTTTAAGAGGGCATGTAAACTCGGTCTCCCTTTTAGTTCGAGGTTTCATCGATGCTGTAAACTTTGGTTATGTCATAGGAGGATTTCATACCACTCAAATTTAACTCATCCTAATTCACCGTAACCACCAGGGTTTTGTTGGGATTGTTTTTTTGGGGTTATTTCTGTGGCGAGACTTCTTGACCCGGATTTTCCAACCTATTTGGGGTTTCTTCCCAGTTTATGTATTTATATTTTCTTCGTGGTTTACCAACCAACTTTTGTGTCCCTTTGGGAACTTGATACCCAAGTTTGGGTCGTGCTTAAGGCACCTACAAAATGTAATTTGGTTCTCTTCGGATGAATATAATTACGTTTTTTTCCGTGGAAAAAATAAATAAATGAAAGTTGGAACAAAAATAGTAAAATAATAAATATGATACATTGATTTGAAAATTAAATTCATCATTCCTCATTCTAGAATCTAATTAATTAGTACTAAGCAAAATACTAAAGTCTAAAATAGTAAACTGGAATTACTTAAACTCAAAATTTAAAATTGTAAAGGGTGATGAGTCAAGGTCTAAGGTCATCAGTATCTAGAGTCAAGACTCAAGCTAAAACTGAAAAAACAATGAACATAGAAAATGAATTTTAAAATGACCATCATGGAGTCAATCTCATTGACCAGTCCTCTACATCCATCTCTCACATGGAGTCAATTTTTAAAATTTAATTGTGTTTTAATTAATTAGCTTTTAAAATTTAATAAATTAATTGTGTTTTAACTATTATCTTTTTTTATATATACATATTTGTTTTTTAATTTTTAATTTTTTGCTTTTTTAAATTTAAATTTTTGTTTTTTAAGATTTATTAGGAAAAAAAAGTTCGGGGGGATGCCTAGGAGTCCCCCTTTCGGGGGGATGAAGGGGAGATTCATCCCCTAGCTTGGGGAGTCGCGTCCCCCCGTGTCTCCCTGCTTCTCCCCTAAAAGGGGACGTGGGGAAACGTCCCCCCAGGAGTCCCCCCGTCTTGGGGATGTGGGAAACATGACCCCCACCCTGGGGGATGCGTCCCCTTGGAACACTGAATTTTTGAAGATTTAGATGGAATGATTTTAACATACCTATTTTTGGCACAGTTTCATTGAAAAAAATTGGCATAGAAGAGCAGGGACCTAGACCAAATTGATGGTCCATGCGATTAACTAAAATTAAGCTACTCACTCTCTAACCATTAACATACTAACCCACTAACCTAATACATCACTATCTCACTGCACTTTAGAGGTTTTTTTTCTTTACATTGGCTTCCAATGGTGTTCCAAACACAAAATCAGAACATCCAGTTTATGGGCATACTTATGAGTGATATTTTCATAGTGATGAAGCCTTATACAACAACAATTTTCAGCTAGGTTGGAGTTTCATGCAGTCAGCTACAAAGATTCAAGAAATATTAAATTGGAGCTTTCTCTTACTTCAGCGGGGAAAGACCAAGAGATTTGCATTGCTTGAGACCACGATATTGAAAGATTCAAGTCTAAGAAACTTCAAATATTCAGCTGCAACCATTCTATTTAGTGGTCTTGCTTGGCATTTTGAAGCTTTTGAAACTATTTACATCTTGGGCAGCAAACATTTTTTCTCCTACATTCTTCACTACAATTAAACCTTCTTAGGGAAAAATATTTACAATGAGGGAGAAAGTTATACAGTTTAATCTGATATGAGAACACCACAACATATCCCTAAGCTATTTAACCCTTTCGAAAAAC
The DNA here is from genome assembly GCA_010110895.2 of Picea sitchensis. Classification (NCBI taxonomy): domain Eukaryota; kingdom Viridiplantae; phylum Streptophyta; class Pinopsida; order Pinales; family Pinaceae; genus Picea; species Picea sitchensis. Next base: position 190,679 of record SNQJ01S0010429.1, read on the forward strand.
TCAATCTAATATGTGAAGAGAGTCACAAATGGGTATGAAATCTTTGTGGTCATCTTTCTAAGAACAACTACTTACCATCACCTTTTGGAATACTAGGTAATGGAGTGAGGGAAAAGGGTAGGTGGTTTATGACAACTCGTGCCAAGGACACTTCTCAAATAACTAACTCAAATAGTGCACCCCACATGTGCCAAGGTCAAGTAAGCATGTGCCCTTGCATGCCAACTCACCCACTCCACATATTTCTATACAACTTAAAGTAGTGAGCCCTGCTAGTCCTAAGTAACTCTAAGTGCCAAAAATAAATGAAAAGGGGCTATGAGACAACTCGCTCTCATCGAATCTCTCCCACTTATGTGCCCACTCACAACAAGAATCAAACATTCTAAGAGTAATAGGTAAACTAACACTCCCTCTTTTCAAGGAACGTGTTCTCCATCACACCATGATTCTCCCTTAACATCTCAAACTTCCCCTTTGCAAGGTGCTTTGTCAAAATATCAATGACCTACAATACCTTGGTATCTCACCCATGGATCTCAAAACTTCTTGCGATTGGAGCAAAATTCTCGTCAAGTTCAACTTCCTCTTTCTAAGAGAATCTTCCACCAACAAACTTGGCCTTGGACTTTTAAATGCTCACTCTCATCAACATTATCCACCATAACAACAAATCCTTTCCATGATGAAGGAGAACTAGGCTTCCACACTCGTACATATGGTCAAATTCATCACAATATCCAAAGGCAACCACTATAAAACCATCATCAATGTCTTTTATTACCCATTGATATGGCCAAAATTCCACCTTTTTAATGGTGTGTGATGCGATAAATAAAGAAAAGATTGGGCCCTATCCCTAGAACATGAAGGAAGGACTTCCCTACATTTGGAAATGTCAAYAAGAACATCACYACATCCTAAAACAAGCAGAGTTGAGTTGTCACCAATAATCACTTTCTCTCCGTTGTGTTGTTGATTATCATATAGAAGGTGTTGGTGTTTCGTCATATGCTTAGTAGCTCCAAAATCGACAATCCATTCCCATGAAGTGAAGGAGGATCAATATGATGAAACATCAACATCTTCTCTCTAATTATCAACAACACAATGGCAAACAAGTGATTATTGGTGATAGAAGGTGTTGGTGTTTCACCATATGCTTGGTAGATCTAGAATCGACAATCCATTCTTGTGGAGTGGAGGAGGATCAATATGCCAAGTGCATAGCCATATGTGCACGATAACATGGATCCATTAGGTGTTGCATGACCTTTATAAGATCCAAAAAATAAATTAGGGTTTATACTTCTAGAACTCCTATAAATAACCTTAGAAAAATGATGATCCACGAAAACCCTATTTCTACACCATAAGATATAATGCCACTAGCCAATAGTTTTCAAAGCAGCCAAGAGAATTGAGAGAATAAGGTCCACACCTACTTTTATACCATGTTGAGATTTACAAGGGCCAACAAGAGGACCAATGGAACCAAATCTCCCCCAAATTCTGAAATAGCCTCTTCACAGGTATGCTAGAGAGAGATAGGTCTAGTGTGCTAGAGAGAGAGTGAAAAATCCAAGCATAAGTCCGCTGAAAACAGAAATGCACAAGTGCACCCAAGATAAAATGCCAATCACAAGAAAAATGCCAAAATACAGTCTTAGGCTTATAACACTTTGCATGTTAGACCGAGAAGATGACAAAAAGAGATGATATAAATGAGAGCTTCAGTTCTATATTTATACACAACTCAAGTGAGGCACCCTCCCAAGAGGGGATTATGGGCCCACATAACAAGGGCACGCAACCCAAGAGAGTTTTTGAGCCTACATATCAATTTTGACTAAGTCTTCCTTAACCACACCTAGTAATACAATAAAAGTATAAGAAATGTGGCCTTAGCCATAGTTACAAGTACATAATAATACATGAGTCATGTGCCATATGTACATATTACACTAATAATTCCAACACCGAGGAAGGAAAAGAAGGGTCAAGATCGCAATCTAGAATTTATCAAGAAAAGTAAGTTTAGAAAATTTATTGATTAAGCATAACTAGGTAATAAGCCTTGTTTCAAAAAAAAACTTTTTCCCTTTGAAAGAAAAGGTCAACATAACAACAAAATAACTTCAAGGTGTTTTATTCGTGGAGAAAATTATTATAAGAGGGATCCACACAGAGATCAACAAAGAATAATCAAAAGAATCCACAATGTAATCAAGGACAAAGGAAGTAAAAAAGGATATCTACAGTTTGCAAGAAAAGGCCAACAAACTGAGACCTATAGCAAGTTTAAACAAATGAAGTTGATTTTCATTTTTGAAAATATAGGTGTTGAGGCACGTATTTTAAAGGATGTGGGATGCACATGTGACTTTCCATTTGAAAGCTTTATTAAAAAGGCATTGATACAAGTCAAATAGTCTCCTTAAGCTTATGAAGTGGAGTTGGTAGATGAACAAGGTGCATTGTTTGAGATAGCTATACCCTTTGAGTTCTAACTCCATCCATGTATAACAGATTGGGAGGTATGATGGTATTCTATGGTACACAAGTGTTGATGCATAAATGGTGTTGAGACGTGTATTTTAAAGGATGTGGGATGCACTCATGACTTTCGATTTGAAAGCTTCATTAAAAAGGCATTGATACAGGATGAATGGGCTCCTTGAGCTTATGAAGTGGAGTTGGTAGATGAACAAGATGCATTGTTTGAGATAGATATGCCCTTTGAGTTCTAATTCCATCCATGTATAACAAATTGGGAGGTATGATGGTATTCTAGGGTACACAAGACARTTTCCAATATGATATTCTTCTTTATACTAGAGGTCATATGTGATAAGGACAACTTATGAATCCCTTAAGCTTTCATCTTATAAGTTAAAAGGACCCAATGTTTTGATGCCTTCAATAAAAGAGTGATGGTTTTCATGCACCTTTTAATATGGGTATGAAGTTTAAGCCTTTGCTTTGGAAATTTAGAGATATTTTTTCAACTGACTTGCCTACAATAGTACCTCCTAAAAGAGAAGTGGATACCCAACCTTAGTTGGAAGGTGTTACCCAACCTACTCTTAAATTACCTACAAAGGGCCATGTTAAGAAAGAGGTAGATGGGGTGGCAGGTGTGGTAGGGGTTATCATGAGCCCTAGAGGAACAATTGAAACATCCTATGCCTCGAGACTTGGTATCTATCAAACAATCTTCCAAAAGCCTATGCCTTACTTCAAGGTCTGAATATAGCTAATAACTCTCACATTCAGACACTATTGTGGTAGGGGATTGAAAAGCAGTCATAAGTTGGATGGTAATGAACTCTACCCCAGTCGATTACCTTCTAGCATCAATGATAACTCAGGAAAGGAAATAAGCAAACAAAATCCCTTCAATTAAGTTTTATCATGTGCTAGTCTAGCAGATGGCTTTGCCAATCAAGCCACAACATTGAAAATTGGGGGCATTATCTATTGAAAATTTGATCTCAAACACTTAGTTAATAATAGATTTCAACCTCCTATAGTTATTCACCAATAAAGCAATGGAACCACATGCAATTTATTGGAACTATGAGAAGAAATACAAGTGACTAATCAATCTAAAAATATAGCAACAGAAATAACAATGAACAATACACAAAATCAACACATTTGACACAAAGAATTTCTGGGCAATGCCCCTGGAAAAACCCACAAGGGGAAAACCAGTGCAAGAGATTTTTCTTTATTGAGCTTGAAAGGAGAATTTTTGAGTTTACAACAGTGTTCAACAACAAAAATAAAACAGTACTTAGCTCTGAAAATTGTGCCCTTTCTACACCTTGAAAACTATGCCAAAGACTCTAGAAATTCGTGCCAAGTCTCAGCCTCGAAAACTGCAACAAATTTCTACTACTCTGTTGAACTATATGACCCGTACTTTAGCATTAAATGTCTTAAACAATGTGCACGATTTTCTGTACCAACAGTAAAAAAAGTACAGATTCAAACCCAACAAATGCCTTGAAATCAATGCCTCGATTTCATTGCATAGAATTGTTGTATGATTCAAAAAATCTGTATAGTATGACCTTCTTTAACTATTGTACGATATTGTTCATAAACTATTGTACTTTCTTTGGGATGCACGACCTCTCTCCCTCTAGGAAAGTGTGCCCCACTCTCTGCTGCTCCTTTTCCTTTCATCTCTTGTCCTCAATTTCTCTCTTGGAATAAGTGTCTCTTTAACTTCCACTCAAGCTCTCCTTGAGAAGTGTGCCCCCACTTCTCTCTCAAGCTCCTTTTATGCATCTTTAATGTCTAATTTCCTTAAAACTTGGTCTTCCAAAGAGATGGACTGTTAAGATTAGATCTTTCCCTCTTGAGATCAACGGTCATGACTTAATCTTCTATTGAGTTCACTTAAATCACTTAAGTGACCCAAAAGTCATAAAGTCACTTTTACCCATTATATAATAGAAGGCTCAACTTGACTTTATAAAATCACTTTATAAAATCACTAGAGAGAGACATTTGCTCGGACTCCTGCCTAGGAGCAATAAATACAAAAGTACATTCGAGCTACCAAAATCTAACACTTCCTCTTAGCAAGGGAGGTACTTTTGGAGCCTCCACCTGGATCTATATCCAACCTCATCATGTCCTCTACTACTGTAGCCGCTCCCTCTGCACTAGAATCCTTTGCTCCCTCTGAACTCGAAGCATCTCCAACTACCTACACTAAACTATGATCAAGATACCTATCCATCTAAGGTCCCCTCTCCGAAGCCTCACAATTGTCAAAATCAGGCTCTAGCCACCCACTGGATCCAACAACAGGCTGACCAAGCACTCTGTACAATCTCTCCGACCAGAAACCAAGCAACACACTTCGGTCATAAGAGATTCCATCTGGAACGCCAGTCCTTGAGAGAACACAATCCCACATCGATCTATCTCAAAAGACGACACAAAGAGCAAGTTCACCGACAGTTCAGGAACATATAATACCTCAACCAACTCTAGATATCCTCCCGACTCTAGTTGGAATCTAACACTTCCAACTCCCTCCATAGTTAAAACATGTATGGTGCTAACCCCACACCCCACATAGTTGCCTGAGCCGATCTCTGAAAAACTGAGGAATACAAACCTCATCCTTGTCATGTGTCGAGAGGCCCCATTGTCCAAGAACCATGCAAGAGTGCATGTACACCCTAGGCACCCAATGCCTGCAAGACACGCCATCAAGTAAAACTCCTTCTCGAACTTTTTCGTGAACTCAACAACCTTAGTTGATGCTGATACCTCTAGCTCCTGCCTCTTCTTCTTCTTGTTCGAACATTGGCCTGCATAATGTCTCAACTCATGACATGCATAACATCTCACCTTACTCATGTCCTTGTCCTTCTTCTCGCCATGAGAGGACTTCTTGTCCTTCTTTGTTGCTATGAGGGAAACATTCTCCTCATTCTCATCACCCTTTGATTGTCTGCTACAAAGAACCTCCTCACAAGTGTCTTCCTGTATGAATCCATCCCACAATCTCACCTAGTTGGGACAGTTCTCCTTGGAGACAACACCTTTAACATAGGTGTTCCACTTCTCTGAAAAAACATTCAGAGCGGTTCTAACCATTTCAACTTCTGATATAACCTCTCCAACTGTGCCAAGTTCATCACGAACTTGAGTGATTTTGGTGAGATATGAGGACACTTTTTTAGTCTCGATCATCTTTATGTTTCTCAGCTTCTCTCTCAATACCATCTTCCGATTCTCATTGGAACTTTGGTATAACTTGGTCAAAGATGCCCACATCTCATAGGAATTTTCTTTTCCAACAACATGGGGAATAACATGGTCCTTGATTGCATCATGAATAATCCTCTTGGCCTTCACGTTCTTCTTCTGGAAAGTTTTTAAAATAGTTGCATCTGTAGGAACAGTGGCGAGATTCGATTGTGTGTTGTTCACAATGTCCCATAACTTGGCTTCCTGTAGCAATGAAACTATCCTCTCCTTCCAAGTACTAAAGTTTTCTCCCCCATCCAACCTATCTTCGAACCTCAATCCGGTAGCCATGACCTTCTCAACTAAAACTCAACTCTTCCCCTTCCTTATTCTAGGAAAAACCCCTCTGCACTCACTGCAAATCAAGTGTCAAATCTCTTGTCTGTTGAACCTCAGAGCTCCTGCTTTGATACCATGTTGAAAATTTGATCTCAAACACTTAGTCAATAATAGATTTCAACCTCCTATAGTTATTCACCAATAAAGCAATGGAACCACATGCAATTTACTGGAACTATGAGCAAAAGTACAAGTGACTAAACAATATGAAAATATAACAACATAATAGCAATGAACAGTAGACAAAATCACCACATTTGACACAAGGAATTTCTAGGCAATTCCCCTGGAAAAACCCACAAGGGGAAATCTAGTCCAAGAGATTTTTCTTTATCGAGCTTGAAAGGAGAATTTCTGAGTTTACAACAGTCTTTAACAGAAAGAATAAAACAATACTTAGCTCTGAAAATTGTGCCCTTTCTACACCTTGAAAACTGTGCCAAAGACTCTAGAAATTTGTGCCAAGTCTTAGCCTCGAAAACTGCAACAAATTTCTGCTAGTCTGTTGAACTGTATGACCTATCCTTCAGCATTAAATGTCTTGAACAATGTTCATGGTTTTTTGTACCAACAGTAAAGAAAAGTACTGATTCCAACCCAACAAATGCCTTGAAATCAATGCCTCAATTTCAGTGATACAACTGTTGTACAATTCAAAAAATCCGTACAGTACAACCTTCTTTAACTGTGGTACGGTACTGTTCATAAACTGTTGTACTTGCTTTGGGATGCATGCCCTCTCTCTCTCTTGGAAAGTGCACCCCACTCTTTGTTGCTCCTTATCCTTTCAACTATTTCCCTCAATCTCTCTCCTGGAATAAGTGTCTCTTCAACTTCCACTCAAGCTCTCCTTGAGAAGTGCGACCCCACTTCTCTCTCAAGATCATTTTATGCATATTTAATGTGTAACTTCCCTAACCCTTGGTCTTCCAAAGAGATGAACGCTCAAGATTATATCTTTCCTTCTTGAGATCAACGATCATGACTTAATCGTCCGTTGAGTTCACTTAAATCACTCAAGTGACCCAAAAGTCATAAAGTCACTTTTACCCATTAAATAATAAAAAGATCGACTTAACTTTATAAACTCACTAGAGAGAGACATTCGCTTGGACTCCTGCCTAGGCACAATAAATGCAGAAGTACCTTTGAGCTACCAAAATCTAACATTATCATCAAYGGTAAGGTCTATAATCATCCCATTCCATGATTAGCAATAGACAACATGGCACGTATCAAGCATTCATGAAGTCACATGGCTCAACATAAGGAAACCTTGGTGTAAAGAAAGGCGAGTAATGAGACTCAACTCCCGCCACCCTTTCACATGGTCTTGTATGCAGGCTTGCATGTATTTGAAACAAAGGAAGATAATTTCCCTCGGCCTACTAGGATAATGGCGCCTTGAACCATAATTAACTTGTGGAGATGGCAGGCTTCAGGTTTATGTGATAGTGGGGTTTGCTCTGTTCTTGTGGTTTGTCTGGCGCATTTGCTTTTAGTTCTTTCGTGGAAGTCTGGTAAGCCTCCCCCTTGGCTTCTTTCTGGTTTTGAAAAGCAAATAGTGGCCGAATTAGTGCTCCATAATTCCATTTGTGTTTATGATATTGCTTCTGGGGGATTTTCTCCCTCTCTACTAGAAGAGGCCTCATCTTGGAAAAGGTCAGTGTTATTGGATGTATGCATTGTCTAGTCTGTGGTCAGATTGAATTTTCCCTGGGTTAATTGGGAGTTAGAAAAGCATACCCTGTCTTTTCCCTATTTTTTGGTGCTCGCTCTTTCTGGGTTCAATTATTCTTCGGGCCTTGAAGGTTTATCCTATTTTTCTCTGTATTCTTTGTGAATTCTTCCTTGGTTTACAGGGGCATAGACAGTCTAGAACTTTGCGAGAATCATCCCTGGGCCTTGAAGGATTTTCTAGTTAAGTGCAGACTCAGGTTTGAATCCAACCTCCAACTCTTATTGCTGAAAAGGAGCTTGGATTGTTGCAAATTTCTGATGGATTATTGTGAATTCCAGGAGATATGAGGGGAATTAAAGACTCATGAAGAGTCTATCCAAGAAAATAGAACGTCAATTTTTACTGCTACAACTAAAATACATGAAATTGATCATTAGATCACCACTCAAAATGCTACAGTTATGGGTACTTTGGTTCAAATGAAGCATCAAATTTTTGTTCTAGAGGCACAACTTAATATGCTCGGGAACATGGTCATAAATTTGACCAAGGGAGAGCACTCTGGAGCATCCAATCAGGTACAATCAGTCAACTCCAATTGTGAAGGCTGGAAGGAAGAGGAAACAATGCATCAGCTGCCAGAAGCAAAGGAAATCATCAAGCTAGACTCAGATCCAGAGAATGTAACAATGGAAGAAGCAACGAGCCACCATGCCTTTTGTTAAGTTAAATGTTTTACAAAGTTATTAGGAGTTTAGGTTTTTTTTATAGAATCTGTACCACAAAGAAAAACTGGGATGTGTTACTTAAGGATTTAGATATGTATAGGCATATGCAAGAAATTGGTATTTCCATTTTGGTTTTTGTTGCAACATTTTGAACTAGAACTTTATTGTATCTTCCCTGCGAGCTATGTTGCAACTTTTATTAATACAAAATCTCCCAATTATGGTTTAAAAAGAAAGAGGAAAGTGGATGAAGAATCTTATGCAAAAGGGATTCATTCTACCCTCCAAGTACTCTTCAGTACC
>SNQJ01S0010430.1:32419-59060 GCA_010110895.2 Picea sitchensis
CTGAGACCATAGATCTGATAGCTACTCACAATCTATCTTGACAAAGCAAATCTCAAAGCCACTCCAACCAAGCTAATAATTCCAATCCAACCAAAAGCTAACTTTCTCCATGAGAACTCCTCTCCCTTTATAAGTTGAAGAATATAAGGTGAGGAGGTTAGGATGATACCACTAAATCATGAAAGCGAGTAAGATCCAAACCCTTAGGATTCCACCTCACCATAGAAGCTTCTCCTTCTAGAAGATTCGAGAAAACGCTCATTTTTCCCACGTGCTGGAATGTTCGCACCCTAGCTATAGAGCGACCTGTGAACACCTCGCACCATGGCTATAGTGCAACCTGCGAGAATGGGTCATTCTCGCACCCTGCCTATATAGAAACCTACGAACATCCCTTTTTATAAGGTTTTTACATAGGAAAAATCAACTTCTTTTCTCAGGAGAAGTTCTTCTCCCTTCTCTCTTTAGGAACTTAGGCCACTGACCCCTCTGAAGGCAACAGATAGGTTTACATCATTAACGATCATAGGGATGACGAAAATAATGTGTAACACTTCTTGAGCCAATATTAGCTAATAAAGAGACTTTCAGAGTATTGTTAGCTACAAAAGTTAACTCAGGGTTCTATTCATTAGTCCATGGCTGGATAGTATTTGTTTCAAGTATATGTGATTAGATATTGTTTTTCTACTCTGAGATTTAATTTATAAGAGTGTATTCATGAGTATTGATTAGATCTGTTAAAGTTGGGACTCCTAGAGTTTTTTCAGTCATAACTTAATTACATATGATTGGCATGTATTTCTACCTTACGAACTCACAATGGATCTAACGGACCTTGAATAGAATCTCATATTCAAGTATTTCTTTATGTTCATGATTTTATTTTAATGATTGTGTGTTGATTGGAGATCTTGAGAACTTTAGGTTTTTATCTCTGGATATGTTTTTCCTTGCACCTTGTAAGCTTAAAAACTCGGATTGACAATAGAATGTATCAGAATCATGAATGAATAATTTGAATAATATAATGGATTCATGTGTGCATGAGAATAATGGTAGCTAAGAGAGAGTTTTCCACAACTGATAATACTGGGAGTTTATAGCATTGATATTTCCTAACCAATAGCAGTGGATCCTTGGAAAAGAAGTGGAACAACCTAAGGGACTACATTGCAGAGAAAGGGGTTCATTTCTTTGGGTTGTGCAAGCTAAAAGGGAAGAGAGATGGTAAAATAAGATTGTTGTGTGGGTGGGAAAAACTATGAGAGCTTGAGAGTCGGTTCTGTATTTTAGAGTCAGCCAAAGACCCATCATTGTGTATTCATAGCCCTTGTTTGTGGGTGACCTACTGTTGATATTTGGAACAACAATGTCTATGGTTGGGTGGAATGTCTGAAATCTACAACCAGTTGGTGAATGTTTATTTGGAAATATAAGTTCTCTCTATGTTTTTTGTGTAATTTATATTCCATTGTGTATTTATCATCTCTTATATGTATAATAGTATGCATGCTTCTTGTTATCATTGTGCATGGCATGTTGATCATTTTCTTTGATGGTTTAGCATGTTCTTATTAATTACATGTGTTTTTTTCATGTTTCTTGAATTTAAAGAATGGTAGAAGAAATTTGAATTTTCACAAGAAGGAGAATTCAGAGGTATCTGAGTCAATGGTTACATTATAGTTCAATTTTAGAGAAAATTGTCCAGGTTTGTTGGTAACGGGTATGTCACATATTGGTATCAGAGGGAGTATTTTCATTGTGTAGATGTCGATTATGTTACAGATTTCTATCAAAGAAAAAAATTTCATTGTGTTGATACCGAGTATGTTACAGTTTGGTACCCAAGCAAATTCTTGCTAGGGTTTTCTAGCGACAAGTACGTCCCAATTTTTCCTAGTTTTAAATCAAGAATGTGGGTTGGTTCCTTAATAAGAAGGAATATAATTTCATCCATTGGGTGTACCTTAGGTGGTTGGGAGGAATGATTGTTACCCTCCCCACCCAGGTTCAAATCCTTGGAGTGACATGATGTGCCATTTAATGGGTCTATAAGATGCTCTTGTTCTTGAGCCCCCAATACTTCGAAAATGATCAGCCACCCCATGTTCTCTCACAGATTTTAGCAAGATTTTCCATGGATGTAGCGAGCATCGATATCTGGTGTCGTGAACCACATGTAAAAAAAAAAGCATACAATTTATTGATTAATATTAGCATGTGTAATTTGGGATTGCAAAGAAGTGTTAGAGAGGTTTTGGACATGGTATCTTATTTATGTATGCAATAGAGAATTAGTGATATATGAATGTAAATTATGTCTTCATCATTATGCATAAAAGGAAGCAGCTAAGACCCTAATATTATAAATATTATGGAAGGAAAATTCATTCATAAATTTTCAAATCAAATATTGCAAAGGAGGTAGGATGAGGAAGCATGAATGGTAAAGGAAAATTACTAGAGGAAGAGTTACAAAGTATGAACCGGAAACTTATGTAAAGGATGTGAAGAAAATGATGAGAATCAATTTACTTGAGAGCTATGTAAGGATGAATAAATCACTAGGTTGATGATTCTCTATTAGGATGAAAATAAATATTATGGAATTGGGACAAATCTTAAGGACAATTAGAGATAAAGTTAGTGGGTGGAAAGTGATGGATGCTTAAGTGTTAAAGATATGCAGTGTTATTAAGATGATTCCAATAGTGGGTGAGTAATTTAAATAATAAAAAGACAAACATTGTTGAGTACATGAATTCTAAGGGTATATATGGTTAGCAAGTCAAATAAGAACATAATTTTTTAACTACTTCCAAATGGGAAGTATAAAAGAGCATGGAAAGATTAAAAAGAATGAGAGAATTATGTGATTCGCGACTTTGAGCTTGATGATATAATTCATGCATTCAACATATGGAGGCACTATTTAATGGGGAGAAAAATTGAATTGAGAATAGACCATAATTTTTTGAAGTGTCAATTGGAGCAGTTAACTTTAAATGTCAGGAAAACAAGATGGTTGGAGTTTCTTTATGAATTTGATTTTGATATCAAATAGATAAAAGGAAAGGAAAATTGGTCTACCAATGCACTCAATAGAATCTTTCATGCCATGCAATTTGTAAATATTATAACTTGTAAGTCGTATTGGAGAATAAAATTCTTGAAGTGTGATCTCAAATGAGCATTATCTTCAAGTCAGAGAAGGTCTGAAGCATGAGACCATATAGCAAAGAATGCAGGGGAAACACCAAAAAAAACACAAACTGTTTCCATAAGAATATAAGTTTTGAGGACAGCCTAAGGAAATAAGAAAGATACAAAGTAACAAAGGAAGTTATGGGATGTTAAGGAATTGTTGTAGTAGAAAATGGAAAAGATGGCTAGCAAGGGAGACATGATAATGAGGGATATTTCTCACCTTAAATTTTATTTCACTGATAAAATAGAGTTGTATGTTCATAAAAGTAGAGAGTATAAATTTTCATATATGTATATAATTTCTACTTGGTGAGGAAATCATAGCAAATGATCCATTATGTGACTAATAGAAAGGCCATGAAATGGATAAGATTTCATGTGGAAGTGGAATTTCATGTTATGCAAAGGAACTGCAAGGGACAAACCCTTAATCTTTGTCTTACTATATAGTTCTATTTCTTAAGAATGATAAGGTTGTTATATTTAGGCATGGGAATGTTGGGAATGAAAGAAAATAAAATATCTAGAATAAATATGCATTATTAAGCATATTGAGAAATATCATGTGGTAACAGTGCATATAGATATGCATGAGCATATTGATGCATAATGATCAAGATTAAGATGTTGTTACATATGCCAAGAGTATGGAAAAGTGATTAACTAATAATAGTGATGATTATGTAATAAAAAATGGTTGAATCATGGCTAAAGATGATGATGTTGAAACATATGATTTTCAGCCTTGTGAAGAAAGGATAAGGATAAGGAAGTGTTGATCAAGAGTTTGGAGAATGGATGGTGTAGGTGTCCATAAGACACCAATGAATCAAGTAACATCGGATATTTTGATGACATCCATGTAGTTATGAAGTTTGTTATGGTTATGTTGCATATGTGTTGAATGAAATTCAGATAATGATTCCTTCAATTATATTTGTATATCAAAAGTTGTTATATTATGGGGATGAATAAACTTATGTGAATAATAACTAGGTGGGGTATGGTAAGGGAAAGAGGCCTTGGACCTATAAAGGTTGTTAAAGTACAATTAACCCATTCATCTGAAAGGCATTGTCAAGTCATGCTGTGTTGGCTATGAGCCAATACCCATAGAAAGTAAAGACTTAAAAAATTGTTATGGAAGCGAATGTTGTATGCACTAGCTATGTGTGAGGCCATAGCGTTGTTAGATATGGAAAGGCTATGGCACTACACAAATGTCCAATGGTCTCCCTTCTTGTGTCAATGGCATGGATTGTATCTGTATTTCCAACACTAAACAACATTGAGAGGGTGTAGCCCCAATGTTGTGTTTGGGTTTGATTACCATTTGAAGAGAAAGGTATTCAAATGGTCAAACAAGTATTGGGAAGGTGTCCAAATGATGCATCGAGGTGTTGGGTAAACCTTCCATCTCATCATGGTGGAATACATGACATGATAATGTGGAATTCAGTGTGATGTAAGGGTGCATCACAAAAACTAAAAATAAATTAATTAATTAATAATAATAATCAAAAAAAATAAGGGTGCATCACAAAACTATAATAATAAATTCACTCAATTAATAATAATAATCAAAAAAATAATCAATAAAACAATAGCAATAAATATAGGGCAAGAGGGGGTCCCTAAGGTGTAGGGACAATCGCGACGGAGTGTGTTGTTGCTTCACCTGCGATGTTAAAGTCACCGGATTTGAAACCGCTGGGACAAAATCCAAACGCTAAGGATTGGTGTGGCTCAGTTAGGGTTCGATCCCTGGGTGATTTTGACGCTTAGATGCCCCGGAAATGGTTTCTCAAGCCACAAGTTAATCGCTTAGCCAATGTGTCCTCCCGCATAAATTAACAAACAAAAAAAAAATAAATATGAAAAGATAGCTGAGGTGCCCTCATAACAAAGAAATAAACCAACCAACATAATAATAATAATAAAATATTGTTGAAACATGTAAGTGGAAGTTATGCATATGTGTATGTTGGCACATATAGTTGATTGCATTGTGTGAATGCATATTTGAGTCATATTCCATTGAAATTTATATAATAATAGATAATATGTTTGAATTATTGGTATTTATAATTATGTGATCATTTTCTAGTGCTATGGTGGATGTTGCATGAAAGGATGGAATGCATAAGTAGTCGTGTTTTATTGGACTACATTAAATATTTTTTTGAGAGAATAGAGCTATAGAAAAGGATGTCTTGGATATGGAAGTGAAAGTAAGACATAATGAAGACATGGACTATTGCTCTACACAATTGAAAGCTAAGGTTATGTGGAAACATCAAATATTATTCAAAATCTTATTGTTGTAATAATTATTTCAGATATGACTCAGAATATTTGTTTGATTATGTTAAGACACAAGTGGATGGTGAATCTACCTAGTAAGGGAAAGTGGTGACTGATGTAAGCTCGAAATCCGGGGAGGTCATTTTAATGACACTGGAACCACATAATTTCCATAACTTATTCATTTATTAGAGGTTACAAATAGGATTCTTGGCAGTAAGACTCTATGAATTGGTGCTCTTCTTGCATGTAAAATCCTTAGTAAATGATGGATCACTCCAAGGGAATTGTCTAGTATGTATGGGATGCCTAAATCAGCTGATAGTTATTACAAGGAAGAGAAAAGTGGAATGGGTTAAGGAGCATGTGTTAGAAAATAAATTCAAATCCAAAAGTCTCACTCTGTGGAACATTTATAAAGTAGGAAAAAATATTCATATAGATCATTATTGGGCTAGAATTGTATACTTATTTTTGTGTTATGAATATGTATATTTCAAATATAAAATTGAAAATTTCCTATGAATGGGATACTTTTTTCATAAAATGGATATAACATGCATGTTTCTATTGATTACTGATATAGATACATGGTGATATGTTGAGACCTAGTAGGTTACTCAGGCATTTAAAATACAATGTATATGCATTGCGTACAAGATATCCAACACCTATGCAAGTTTGCAAGGAACAAGATGGTGTTCCAGGTGCAGCTGAGGAATGATGGCATGATCTCATTGTTGAAAATAAAAAAACATAGAGGATGATATTTTTCCAAAGAGGGGAAGTAACATAATACCCTAGTTTTGATCCCCTTCAATTATGAATGTAGATGCAATAATGAGATGGTTGTAATCCAAGACATTGTGAACTATAAGTGTACATTTGATTATAATATGCAAAATCTAAAGGTGGAAAATGAAGAAGGATGAAAATGAGATGGGGGATTGTCATTCCTCAAGTGGGGGGTGTGAAAAGGGGTTTATAGAAGGTTTTAGGGGCTACAGGGGGGAACCATATCTAACAACTTACCCTAAAATGCTTAGACCCTTAGTTATTAATCTTGATCATTAATCCATGTTTATTAGTATTCTAAGCATTGGAGATTAAAGGAGGTACATGGAATTTGGAAATTAAAGGTGAAACATCGGATTATCATAGAAGACATGTGTTGAATGATTCACATGAAAATATATCATATGATTTTATCCATGCAAGGGGGATTAAAATTATTATGTTGTTGGGAATTTTATAGAGAGGCTACCACTTTGAATCATGGTACATCATTGTTGTGGTATGAATTGGTTGAAAAAGTCAAAGGAGGAAAAGAAATTATTCCATGGTAATTGTTGTTCAATTCCATGCAAGTTTATGTTGTTGTGTCACAATAGTTATGGTAATGATTTCATTGTTTCTGTAAGAGAGGCATGTAAGGAATTAGAGCCATAAAGTCTTGTAAATTTGTAGGTGATCAGATTGATGCCTAAGATAGATGGAATTTTTTTCTACAACTAATAATCTTTGGAGTCCAAATAAAGAGATTCATTGGCCAACCTATGCTAGAGAACTCAATGGTAATTGGTATATCCTAAGGGACAACATTACAGAGAAGGGGAACCCATTATTGGTGTGGTGCATGATGATAGTGACCGCCCAAGTCAGTTTCCCACAGGTGTAGGGTTATAAGTAAACTCTATTGCAGATCCAATCTCGAAGATCCAAGCTCGAGTTTCTCTCAATTTGGTTATATGGGCACAAAATCCTTTATTAATAGAGTCTAGAATGATTTTTTGATCCACCAGTCCCAATTTTGACATGAGACCATGAGATAAAACCATGGTTTAATCATATCCTTTAATTCCCTCGAAACCCCTGGTGATAAGCTCCTTTATATTTATAGGACCAAGGATTATGACCTCATTCTAAGCCCCAAGAACTTTTTTGATACAAGTTGAATGTTTGTCATATATCTCTTATTCCAATCGATGGTTGGATCTAAATGTGTCGCAAAATCGTTGAACTTCGGTTCACCATTGATGCATTATGATGATCAACGGTGGATCTTCTAGTTCCGTTGAGCCACTCGTTCTGATGGTCATTGATCTATGGTATTCAATGGATGAATGCCACATATAGTGGTCCCAGGACATTGGGACTCCATTCCCTTTTCACCAACTCAAAAATCCCTAAGGTTTCAATCCGTAATGATCTGGACCATTGATCTCGCTAGTGCTAAATAGTCACAATGTCTTCCTCTATGATATTATTCAATGATGGATCATCGTTGATCTAAATCCCAAATCTAGTATCGACCATAGATTCTCCTTTAATTATATTTCAACTCATGACATGGGTCACCACATAACTCTAATTGGTTTTGAACCTTGCTTCCACATGCCATCCCCAGAGTGGAGCTTTGATGTCATCCTGACGGACTTTGGTCTCGATGAGGATCATCGATCTATAGATAGAATATATAATCTTCATCGTCAATGGTTTTCCACAAAAACCATATATCATGGGGCCTAGTCTCAACGTGTCATCTCGTGTGTGGAGTTCCTTATGTCAGCATGAATTTTTTTGTCGTCGGGACCTCGAAACTTTTCAACCCTCCAACACCTTAGAACCTTCGATGCCTGCAATTTTCCATGATGAGAACCATTGATTTGGATCCGAATTGAATGGTCATGATTATCCCTTAACTTCCATGTGTATTTTAACTCTCGATACATTGTCATATGTCGATTTGGCTCAGGAATGGATGGCTAGATCTTACTCTCACCACCAGATATTAGGACTTTTCATAATCCTTCCAAATCTGATCCAATGGTCAGGACTTATTTATGGGGTGATCCAACGGTTATAAATTATCCTTCCTTCACAGTATATTTTTATGTGATTTGGATCGTTAGTCCTTCCAATGATCAACGATCAACGAATACTATAGCTTCTACTGCACACCCAACCTATAGCACTTGGATTTGCCTACACATAATCCTGCAAAAAATCCTTTGTGAGAATCCAATCTGGACTTTGATATCCTACGCAAAAAACGTAAATAAAAAGACTACGCAATCTCCACACTGACACAGATAAATAAAACCATGGGAATTCTTTTAATGAGTCTCTATACATAATTTACATAATCCCCCCTCACCCTTCTGCCTTGATTTACATTCAATTTTCCTCTAATTGGATTGTTGGCCACACTCAGCCTCTTACACACTCAATTCCCATTTCTTACTCTATCTCTACACACACTCCTTTTTTATTTCCCGTAGGCTTACAATTTTAAGCATGGAATTTCAACTTCCAAACCATCAACAAATCCCTATGATTTTTCAACTAACAACCATAATAGCACTCACGTACTTTACAATTTATAAGGATCAAATGGAATCGAATCATTCATACTTAGGATAATCTACCTAAACTCAACTAATTGCTCAATTAATCTCTTACAATTCAAATAGGGAAAAAAACCCTATCCTTCTAGAATCCAACTAAAATAGGATAAATTACATTAATTTGAAGTTTTAAGGAACCCACTCCCTTAGTAAATGTAAAGACCCCTAGGTCAATCAACATGTTTGATTTTGGAGGTGAAATGCTCCTGCATCAGACTCCCAAGGTTAAAATTGTTTATGATCTCCTGATCATTTGTTCAATTACTTAATTACCTTTGATGTGTTGTTGCATGTTGTCTTAATTGCTATCCTCCATCTTTCTGGATCCCAAATCTTATGTTGTTGTTGATTACTTTCATTATTTCCTTACTTTTGTATTATTGTCGTCTTCAATTCTCTAGTCCTCCAAATTTTATGTTGCAGTTATCCACTTGCCTTGCTGACGAAAAATTGTACAATCAATTGTAGTATGTCATTGATTGTCCTTCTTACTTCAGTATACTTTCTTTTAGGCACTTTTACCATCAGCATTCACATCTCATCAATCCTGATATCTAGCTTATCCTCTCACCGGTACATCCCACTACTTCTTTGTTGAAACTTATTGTTGCTTCTTGTAGCGTCCCCAACCACCAACAGTCCAGGAAACATCACTATAGGACGTCTCTCTTAGCCCTGATACCATTTTGTGACATCCCTGTCCCTAAACCAACAGGTCAGGCCATGCCATTGAATAACCTTTATGCTCTAATACCATTTTTATTAATTTATATGCATGCATATCTAACACAATTAACAGTTATAGCATTTTGTTCATGCTACTTATTCATGCAGAAACAACATTAAAACATTCTAACACTATATTCATACAGATGACATATTCTAACCATACACGGAGTAATCCTACACATACATAATATATGATATATCTAGGCACTACTCATCAAGTTATAAAACATGTACAATTACACCACATACAATCAACAGATATTTGGTACTTATATTTCAATAGATGACCACCAACTGTGTGTAGGCCTTCCATGAACCTCCTAGCCTTATACCACACTACTCATCATGCTCAACAGTGGGTCACCCCTAAGCTAGGACTAAACTCCACCCAAGGAAAAGGAATCCTAGACCTAGGTTGAGGCTATGGGAACTAGACTGTGCAATTGGAAGGATTCTCTCTAAGGAGCCTACTTATGCCCACTGCTCTCGGACTCTCATTCCCCACATGCATGTCCCACCTTGGGAATATGCACCTTCATTGTTCCACCATCCATTGGCTACTCCACTTCCCTTCCATGGCTTTAGCAACAGGTCGGATCAGAAATTATCAGAGCTTCATAGTTGGTACTGGACTCCCTCTAGGAGAAATCACTTCCTAGCAAACTCTCTCACCTGGAGAGAGTTTCTCATAGGCCTGACAACCTGCTTCTTCCACCACGGTCCTGAAAACCTGCCTCTTCAGTCCACAACCACCAAAATTAGGTAAGGTAAGGGGATGACTCAACCATTTACAGAGGTTCATAAAGGTGGAAATGACTCTGGCTGCATACTTGTTCAGTGCATGTGTGGACTGCATAAGGGATGTCCAACATGCTGAGGATGAACTCATGGGAAAATAAATGGCCATATTGGTCAAGATGTTGAGAGCGAGCAAGGAAAATGGTGAAAATCGTCAGATTGCAAAATCGTGAGAGAGTTGCAATCGTGAGAGAGAACTCCTTAGGAAGGTGGCTAGAATGGTTTTTGAACCCCCCAAAAAAGGTGGAACTTCCCACATAAATATACATGCATCATGGGTGACACTTGGCTCTCCAGGGGCACTCTCCTCTCCACTTGGAGTTTTTCCTCTCCTCAAAGGAACTTAGGATTACTGGGTTTATTTTCCCAACTTTAGTACTTTTTAGGAATACATTATAATATTCCCTTGGGTTAAGCCCTCAAGATTATCCCCTCTTTCCTAGCCTCTCAGCCCCATTCCTTTCCCTACCTAGTGGAGCTTAGTCCCCCGTAACTCTTTCTTCATGGTCAGTCTACATGCAACAATGTATTGTATTAATAATCTACATAATTACATATACAAAAATCAGGCACATTGACCTTAGCATCTAATCTCCTCATCCTAATAAACACATAATCCTACCATCTTATAATTACTTGGCTCACCATCCTACAAACATCATTAAATTTCATAGGGGCTCGGTATTGGGGTATTACAATCCCCTCCCCTTATTTTTTCAATGTCCTCAGTGCAACTCATTTACATAATATCAGTGAGATTTTCAAAATCTTCAAAAAGATATGGGTACTCTGCCCGCATAGCATCTTCATGCTCCTATGTTGTGTCCTTAGGACCATACCAGGTCCACTGAACTTTTACAAGCCCTATGGCTCAATTTTGGAGTTGCTTTCTTTTCCAATCTAGTATACGCATCGGATGCACCTGGAAAGCATTTTCCTGTTCCACCTGAATCACATTCCAATCAATAACATGATTAGAATTAGCTACATACTTATTAAGCAATGACACATGAAATACATTATGCATAGACATGCATGCAGGAAATGCAAGCCTATATGTTGTTGGACCAATCCTCTCTAGGATTTCAAACGGCCCACAATATCGAGTTGAGAGTGAAGGCTTTTGTTGGCCTTCACTCTCAAGAATACATGATCCCCTACTTTAAATTCCTTATGAGTTTTGTTCTTATCAGTATAACTTTCCTGCTTGTCTTGGGCAGCCTTCAAATTCTGCTTAATCTTCAGCATTTGTTCTTCCATTTCCTTGAGAAACTCTAGCCCAACCATTTCCCTATCATCTGGGTTATCCCAACTTACTAGGGTGTTGCACTTTCTGCCATAAAGTGCTTCAAACAAGCTCATCTTTAGTGATGCTTGATACCCATTGTTGTAGGAAAATTCTACCAAGTGTATATAATCTTCCCATTTAGACGGTTTTTCCATCACATATCTTCTATCACTTGGTTCACCCTCTCTATCTTCCCATCAGACTCAAGATGATAAGCAGTGTTGAAGTTCAAATTTGTTTTGAACCCTTTGAATAACCCCTTCCAGAACTTTGATGTAAACTTTGGGTCTCTGTCAGACACAATTGTCTTGGGTACGCCATGCAAGCATGCTACTTCCCTCATATAAATGTCAGCAATGTTAGTTTCCTTATGAGTATTCTTCATGGGAACGAAATGGGCAGCTTCAGTAAGCTTTTCCACCACCACCATGATTGCATCATGATGCTTGTTCGTTCTGGGAAACCCCATGATGAAATCCATTGTTACAACTTCCCATTTCCACTCAATAATGGGTAATGGATGTAGTAAACTAGTTGGGTTTCTATTCTTATCCTTGACCCTTTGACATTCCAATCATTTAGCAATAAAATCAGCAATCTCCCTCTTCATGTCTGGCCAATAATATTGGCTTTTGACTGCTGAGATTGTTTTATGATATGATTGGTGTCCTGCATAAGGCACATTGTGCATTTCTTTTAAAATTGCACTCCTCAATTCAGAAGAGTTGGGTACATAGACTATATTTCTATACAGAAGGATTCCATCAAATCCCAATTCATAATCCTCAACCTTCTGATGCATTTTACCTTGCTGCAATTTTGTTACCAATTCCATGTACTACAAATCTACTTTTGCAGCTTTAGAAAATCTTCCTTTGAGATCTGTCTGATACATGCTAATGGTTGTAGCATGCAGTTCATGCACTCTCTTGTTGAGTGCATCAGCCACTTTGCTCTCCTTTCTTTTGATATTCTTGATATCAAAGTCATACTCATAGAGGAATTCCAACCATTTACTATGTCTAGTATTCAAAGAAGGTTGATCAAACAAATATTTCAGACCGTTAAGGTCTGTCCTTAGCTCAAACTTATTTCCCATGAGGTAGTACCTCCACTTCTTCAAAGCATGCACTATGGTTGCCAATTCCAAATCATGAGTGGCATAGATCCTTTCATGATCTTTCAACTTCCTTGATTCGTAACATACAACAAACCCATTTTGACTGAGGAATCCACCCAGTCCTTCTTTACATCCATCTGTGCATACAATGAAGTCTTCATTCTGATATATGATCTTTAGAATTGGAGCACTAGTTAACAGTTGCTTCAATTGCTAGAAACTCTTTTCACATTCTTTTGTCCATTGAAACTTCTTCCCCTTCCTTTGCAAGGAAGTGATGGGGTGATCTATTCTCAAAAAGTCTACAATGAACCTTTTGTAGTATCCATCTAGACCCATGAAGGATCTAACTTATGTCACATTTTTAGGTTTTTTCCACCCTTTAATGGCTTCAATATTTTCAGGGTCCACTGTTATCCCTTCTTCAGATATGATATGCCCCAAATAGTGAATTTTGTTTTGATAAAATGAGCACTTGCTCAATTTTGCATACAATTGATGTTATCTTATCACTTGTAGCACCATCCTCAAATGATTCTCATGCTCTTATTCCGACTTGGAATATACAAGAATGTCATCCAGAAAAACAATGACAAACTTGTCTAAATATTCTCAGAAAACCCCATTCATTAAGCACATGAAAACAGCTGGTGTATTTGACAACCCAAATGGCACCACTGTGAACTCATAATGACCATAACTTGTCCTAAAGGTAGTCTTGTTGATATCTTCCTCTTTAATCCTTACCTGATGGTATCCTGACCTGAGATCTATCTTGGAAAATATCTTTGCATCCTTCAATTGATCAAAGAGATCATCAATCCTTGGTAGAGGATACTTGTTCTTTATAGTTACTTTGTTCAACTGTCTGAAGTCGATGCACAATATCAATGTCCCATCTTTCTTCTTCATGAACAAGACTGGGGCACCCCAAGGTGACACACTTGGGCGTATATACCCCTTCTTCAAAATTTCTTCAAGTTGCATTTTCAATTCCTTCATCTCTGGTGTACTCATTCTGTAAGGAGTCTTTGATATCAGAGCTGCTCCAGGCATCAAATTAATAGAGAAAGCAATATCTCTCTTTGGAGTTAGTCCTAGTACCTCCTTAAATACATCCTCAAAATATTCCAGGACTGCATGATCCTCCAGATTTGGCACCTTATCCTTATATTCTTCCTCCATATGGGATGCAAATATTTGGCAGCCCTTCCTATAACACTTCTTCAACTGCATTGCTGAGATTTCTTGGACAGTAACTGCCCTGGGAATTCTTGGATTGTTTTTTGATTTCCTTCCTCATCCAATCAAGTGAATGCCTTATTATGGAAGTCTAATATGGCATGTTGTTGGTCCAACCAATCTATACCAATTAGGAAATCATATGATCCTAAAGGAAAGATGTTCAAATCTTCCCTTGTGCTCAGTCCATTCATGTCCATAATACATGACTTAACTATCTCAACAACTTTCCTCTTGGCTCATGTAGCTAACTATACCAGCCAAGATTTCCCATGCTTTCTTCTTGGAAAAAGAAATATTTCCACTACCTTAGGGTCTATATAGCTATGACTAGCCCCCAAATCAATTAAAATGGTAAAGGCATGGTTATTGATCATACCTCAACTTCAATCATGTGTGATTGAAACTCAGCTTGCTTGTTGTCCAGGGATGCATAGATCCTTGGTACTCTTCTTCCCATGTCCTCCACTGCTTCTTCTTGTTGTACATTGTGGACAACTCTCACTTTGTCACTTTTTTTAGGGCAATCCCTATACTTGTGGTCTCCTTTACAGCCCCAACATTGAATGTGTGCTTGCCTTGACCTTTTCCCTCCTACCTTAGTTATTTTATGCTCTCTAAAAGATGGTTGTCTTTGAGGATTGTTTCTAAAAAATGGAGGCTTGTTTCCCTCCTGCCTCTGTTCCTTCTTGAACTTCTTTTTGTCCTCCCAAGCCTTCTGTAAAGTAGGTTTTCCTTTTTGTTGATCATATAATCATTTTTCTCTCCTTATCGTTTCTTCCAGAGTCTAGGGTTCATCATATTGGATTTTATCACTGATGAAAGATGGAATACCACTTAGTTACCTCTAAATCTTCATTGTCTCATCCTTGATGAAGGACACATACTTCAACAGCTCTAAGAATCTCCTTTCATATTCATCAATATCCATGTTGCCTAGTTTAATTTCAAAGAACACTTTCATCTTTCTATCATAATACCTCTTTGTCAGGTATTTATTCTCCAAATGCCTCTTGAAATACTTCCAAGTCACATTTTTCTCCCTAAGGTGTTGTACTTTCACCAGTTGATCCCACCACATGGATGTTTTTCATTTAAGTTAGTAGATGGAAATTATTCCTTCTGCATCAAAAGAAGAGTTATGCAATTGGAAGTACTTCATCATGCCTAGCAGTCATGTCTCTGCATCTCCATCCTTCTTGTGCTCACCATCAAATATAGGAGGTTTAATTTTGTTCATTTCCCCTCATAGCTCATCCACCCCAGACCTCTTATGCTTCCCAATAGGGGATGGACTTGAGTTGTTGTGTGTTCTCTTATTGGAATGCCTCGGGGAATGTTGATGATGTCTGTTATCACTTTGTGTTCTTCTATGACTCCTTGATTTTCTTGAGCCACTGTCCTTATCCAATTTTGATGCAAACACGCCACCCAGGGCACGTCCACTCCCACATGACCTTCTCCTTGCACGGCCTGAAGAACTAAAATGCTCTTCAAACCCCCTTATCGGGAGTTCTCAAATACCCACCGAATGATCCTTATGATCTCCCTACTCCAAATCAGGAAATCAGACCTCGCAAGATCACGAGTCCTGAAACCATGGGATCGGGTCTCACAAATCCCCGAAACCCGATGAATATTCACCGAGGCTTTCCTTGCTCTTGTCGGGAATTTACCCGTCGGGAAATCGGCACTTACGAGGTCGTGAATCACTCAGCTCACAGATCCCCGATTCCCGATCTGCGATGATACTCTCTGCTAGGCCTCCCCGACACCTTTTGCGTTGACTCACAGCAAGGCTTGACCTTCCAACACCTGTCCCTTTCTCTGGCACCTATGGCCCACACTCCTATAGCGATCGGGAAATCGTGTATCGATATTTTGTGATCCCCGTTGCACTAGATCACAGACCCTTCCAAGTCCTGATCCCCGATACAGGGTGACACTTGTCCTCCACTGACTTCTTTCGGGTTATCGTGGATTGCGACTTCAAGTTGCACGAGTTCTTTGTCCTCGAGAACTCTGATTCCCCGATCCCCGACTCCTCAGGATCTCCTGACACGTGGTCCTGCTGACGAACGGTTCAAAGCTCGTTGGGAAATCGCGGATCGCGATTCCAACATGCAAGAGTTTCTTACCTCTGGAAACCCCGATGTGTTAAATCCCGACTCCTCTCCAGAGTACTGACGCGTGTCCTGCCGAGATCAACAGCTAGGATATTTTCCTGGGATTTCGAGACTTTCAATGTCTCTGATTCTTACCCTTTGAAAACCCGATGTCTCCAATATCCCGATGTCTACTCCGGGACTCCTCCTCTGCTCCTTAGGGCTTATCCCTTGCGTAGCTTCCCAAGATCTAACAGTTGACGGGAAAACAATCGCTAATCCCATGACTAACCGACCTTTCAAGCTCGGCTCTGGTGTGGTCATAACCTCCTCGTTGTTTCGGAAAATCCAACGACTGACGGGATTTTCTTTCGACCCTCACCACAAGATCTGGGCCGTCGGTTCATTCTCCTTGGAGAATTCTTTGAGGATGGCTAAGTGCTCCTTCTCAGAACTTGCCCTCCAACACCGGCACTTGCAACTCTTGCTCGAACATTCCACGGCACAAAATTCTTGTTCTCTCCTTTAACAATATCTCAAAGGTTCTATACCTCTTGAGCTTTCCCACTCTGATTCTTTCAGAGGGACTTGCACGCACTCCTTGCGGCAAACATACAACAACTCCCAAGTGTTTTATCCTTCCGACTCTGCGCACTCCTGCAGCAGCAGTATTCGATTGCTTTCCTCTCAGATTCACGACTGAGACTTCCTCTTCAGCCTACGCACTCCTTGCACAGCTTTAGCAACCCACTTCCACTTCTAGGTGAATAAGAACAAGAGTTAAACTGCCTGAGCCTTCATCAACGCACTCCTTGCGGATGATTTTCGACTGCACACCTTGTAGGAATCTCCTGGCTCAGATAGAGAAACAATTGAACCTCATTCCACCTCCCCTTCAGACTTCAGGTTGAAACATGGAATCACATACACAGCATATAAAAGCAAATGTATGAGAAGAAGCAAACATTCATGAGCACATCAACAATATACAAAGAGAAACAACACAAACCATGAACTTGAATTAAAGCTTTCTTCTATTAATTCAAATGCATGTACATGGGTGTTCTTCATACACTGTTCTCTGCTTTCTCTTCTCTTCTCTTGAATGCTTCCATTATGTTACAATAATACAATGAGGGTGTCTATATCCGTTTTCCCTCTTGGACTCTAAACTATCAAATCTAGAATTAAAATCCTATCTACCAGCATTAACTAGATTAAATGTTGACTATCTACCAAAGGAAGAGATCTTAAAGGCTCAAGGTCCAATACAATATACAAATGCGCCTTCATAAATGGCTTCATTAAAGACTTGCGCAACAATCCCAAATCATTTTCAAAAATTTGGGTTGGTTTGTCCAGTTGATCTCCGCTTGATGTGTTGGCTCGCTTGATGAGTCGGTGATGCTCCTGCATCATACTCCTCGGCTTGAAAACTTTCATGGGCTCTTGTCCATGAGCTCCTGCATGGTCTGTCCATGCTTTTGAATTTCTGCTTCGCTTTCCCAGCTGGCATCTTCCACTGGGTGGTTCTTCCATTTGACCAAATACTCGAAGTATTCCTTTTGTCTGGTCTTTTTGCTCACCCTCTTGTTGAGTATACGCTCCATCTGCGGCTTTTCTGAAATCGGCATCTGCTTCTGCCACTGGACCTCTGGCTGTTCATCACTTCCAGCTCCTGCTTCCTCATCCTTACATGGATATAAGTCTGAGACATTGAATGTCGGAGATATTCCGATCTCATCCGGCAACTCAATTTCATAAGCATTTTCTCCTAATTTCTTCAGGACTTAACATGGCCCAATTTTCTTCATTTTTAGCTTATTGTATGTTCCCCTTGGGAACCTTTCTTTCCTCAAATGTGCCAGAACTATATCACCAACCTTGAACTGAAGTTGTCTCTGATGTTGATCCACTCTGTGCTTATATTCTTGATTTGAATCTGTCAGTCGCTGCTTCACTCTGCTGTGAAGTTCTTTCATCGCTTCAGCGAACTCTTCTGCACTAGCGCTGCTAGTAGCAATCTGCTCTAAATCCCTCAATTCAGCAACCCCTCTTAGCTACCTGCCATATACAATCTCAAATGGACTTTTCCCTGTGCTCTTGTTCACTGAGTCATTGTATGCAAACTCTGTCTATGGCAACACATTGTCCCAACTGTTGTGGTGCTCTGTCACCAATCTTCTTAGCAAGTCTCCCAGACTCCTATTTACCACCTCTGTTTGCCCATCCTTCTGTGGATGATAGGTAGAACTAAACATCAATTTAGTCCCCATCTTATTCCAGAGTGTCCTCCAGAAATGTCCAATGAACTTTGTGTCCCTGTCTGAAACTATACTTTTGGGTAACCCGTGAAGTCGAATGACCTCCTTGAAGAAAAAATTTGCGATGTGAGTCGCATCACTGGTCTTCTAGCATGGGATAAAATGTGCCATTTTGGAAAACCTGTCAAACACCACAAAGATCAAATCATGTCCTCTTTGCGTCCTAGGCAATCCCAACACGAAATCCATGCTGATTTCATCCCACGGTCTCTCGGGTATGGGTAATGGTTGATAGAATCCCGCATTCTGCTTCCTGCTCTTGGAATGCTGGCAAATTCTACATCTGTCGACAAACCTCTTGACTTCCAACCACATCCCTGGCCAAAAGTACGCTTCGCTTAACTTTGCAAATGTCTTGTCGTGGCCAAAATGCCCTGCCAAGCCTCCGCTGTGTTTTTCTTTTAACAGATTCTCCCTCATGGAGCAATTTGGAATGCATAGTTGATTGCCTTTGAACAACAACCTATCCTGGATCACATACTCTAGCCACTGACTTCGATCTCTGAGAACTGGGTTCTCAGCTGCTCCATATGCTTCATTGAAATCCTGATCAGTTGCATACATGTCCTTAAGATCATCAAAGCCTAAAGTCTTGACTTTGAACTCCTGCAACAGCAAAAATTTCCTGCTCAAAGCATCATCCACTTTGTTAGCAGTACCCGAAATATGTTTAATTACAAATGTAAAATTCTGCATGTATTCTACCCATTTAACATGCCTCTGATTCAATTTCTCCTGTTGAGTTACATACTGCAATGCATGGTGATCACTATATAAAACAAATTCTCTTGGAATCAAATAGTGTCTCCATTTCTTCAATGCCTGTATGACGGCATAAAATTCCTTATCATATGTGGAATATTTCTCTTTCACCTCACTTAGCTTCTTGCTAAATTATGCAATCGGTCGGTCCTCCTGGCTCAAGACCGTTCCTATGGCAAAGCCACTCGCATCACATTTTACTTGGAACACTTTCGTAAAATCCAGCAACACCAAAACCGGTTGTTCCATGATCTTTCATTTCAACAGGTTGAAACTCTTCTCTGCCTCTTCAGTCCAATGAAAAGATTTATGTCTTTTATTGATGGTATCCATCATCGCTGCGCTAATTCCACTGAAATTCCTGATGAATTTTCAGTAGAAACTAGCCAATCCATGAAAACTTCTCACCTCGAAAATATTTCTCGGTGATGGCCAATTTTTAATCACTTCCACTTTACTTGGATCCATCTTTAATTCATTCGCCGATATG
Organism: Picea sitchensis; assembly: GCA_010110895.2. Taxonomy (NCBI): domain Eukaryota; kingdom Viridiplantae; phylum Streptophyta; class Pinopsida; order Pinales; family Pinaceae; genus Picea; species Picea sitchensis. The sequence continues at coordinate 52,202 of SNQJ01S0010430.1, forward strand.
AAAAATCCCAATTAAATGAGCTCTGTCTTCATAAATGAAGATTTCCTCATGTTGATCAACAGCTTCTCCTGCTGTAGCTTCTTCATTACTGCAGCTAAATGCTTCAGATGTTCTTCTTTTGTTTTACTGAAAATCAATATGTCATCCAGATAAACAATGACAAATTTACCAATGAATTCCCTCATCACTTCATTCATTAACCTCATGAAGGTACTTGATGCATTCGTCAAGCCAAACGGCATGACTATCCATTCATACAACCCTTCGTTGGTTTTGAAGGTTGTCTTCCACTCATCGCCTTCCCTCAGGCGAATCTGATGGTATCCGGTTTTCAAATCAACCTTTGAAAAAAAATTGGCTCCACTTAAACAGTCCATCAAGTCGTCCATCTGTGGCAATGGAAACCTGTACCTGATGGTTATCTTTTTAATGGCTCTGGAATCGGTGCACATTCTCCAACCTCCATCTTTCTTTGGACTCAATACCGTTGGAACGGAACATGGGCTTAAACTTTCCCTGACCAATCCTTTATCCAACGGTTCCTATACCTGCCTTTTAACCTCTTCATTCTCCTGCGGCGTCAACCTGTACGCGGCTTTATTCGGCAAACTAGCTCCTAGTATGAGGTCTATATGGTGACTCACACTCCTCATCGGCGGCAACGAATGAGGTAATTCGTCTACCACAATATCAGCAAACTCTTCCAGCAGTTCCTGAATTTCTTCCGGCAAATCATCCACTCTTGTGCTAGTCAAAATGATTTTGGGTTTCCTGACCACAAAGAATTGTGGATCTTCCTTCTTTTTCACCTCCGTAAGAAGTTCCTTCCCACTCATGAGAAGTACCCTGTTGTTCACTTTCGATTCCACCTCCTTATCTTTTATTGGAAGTAACAAATGTGTTCTCCCATTCTTATCTAAAGTATACGTATTCATATTCCCATCATGAATTACGTTCCTATCATATTGCCATGGTCTGCCTAGCAATAAATGACATACATCCATAGGAATAACATCACATAAAATCCTATCATTATATCCTCCTATCTTAATGTCCACTAAGCACTGTTTAGTGACATTTACCTGATGTCCCTTCTGTAGCCATGAAACTTTGTATGGACTCGGGTGATTAGTTGTCTCCAGTTCTAGTTTCTCCACCATCTCGATTGAAACGAGATTATCTGTGCTACCGTTGTCCGCAATAACCTTGCACACCCTATCTTTGGTCTTGCATGCAGTTCTAAAAAGTCTGTTTCTTTGAGCTGTGTCCTCCACCTCCTTCTCGGGTGTTAAGATAAATTTACGCATCATCAATGACCTTCTGTCTTCTGCGTCTTCTGCTTCAGCATCTCGCCTCTGTGCCTCGGCGATGTGAGCTTCTCCTCCATCTTTCTTCCTATCTGGACAGTCAACTGACTTGTGCCCATTCTTTCCACATGTGAAGCATGTGATGACTCCACTTCTGCCTCTTCCTCTACCTATGGTACGAGGAAATGTGTTATTATCAGCGTATCCTCCGCCCTGTTCTGTATGTTGCCTTCATTTTTCAATGTGATGGCCTCACTGTGAACTTCCACCTCTTTCTTTTCTAGTCTGAGGATTTTTCCAGTCGTCCTTGGATTTCTGGAACCTATATTGGGCAATTGACTTACCTTTGGGTTGGCTCCTACCTCAGCCTCGTTGTCCTGGCTTACAGCTCGGCTTCTCTTCCGCTTTCAATGCCATTTGATACGCATCCTCCACCGTTCTGATGGTTGTCATCCTCATCTCGTCCTGGATATCGTATCTCAAGCCATTCATATACCTGGAAACTTCTTCATCATCGCTCTCCCGATGACCTGCTCTGATATTTAGCTTGTAGAATTCCTCAGTATACTCCTTCACTGTCATCAGCTTCTGTCTCAGGTTTTGCATTCTCCTGAACAGTGAAATCTGGTAGTCCCTCGGGATGAATTTTGCCTTCATTTTTGTAATCATTCGATCCCAGCTTTTGATCTTTTGCTTTCCTTTGCAGCGTCTATCTGCTTGAAGCTCGTCCCACCATAATGTTGTGTGTCCCTTTAATTTTGTGACAGCATGCCTAACCTTCTTATCTTCCTCAATGTCTTCATAATTGAAGTAAGTGTCAAGAGCTCTAATCCAATCTAGAAGCTCTTCTGCATCCAGATTCCCTTCATAAGTTGGAATGTCCATCTTTGTCTTCGAACTCATCTGGGTGATATCCTTAATTAACCGCTCATTGGCTGCATCTTCGACCAGAACTTCTCCTTGTTGTTCGGCTTCAACTTCGCCTTCGGAGTCACTTAGATCTCCAGCACTGGCTGTGCGTCTCTGCGCTGCCTCCATATCTTCCAGTCTCGCTCAGAGATCACGTATCTATCTCTCCATTTCTAGATTATGTGATTGTCTCCCTCTTCTTCTCTGATACTCCCTATCCTCTGGATCGGGTGATTGTCTTTCTCTCCTCGGCGACATGGTAAAATTTTATTTTCTTCTCTGCTACAGAAAGCAAAGAAATTTTCTCACTCTGATACCACTTGATGCAAACACGCCACCCAGGGCACGTCCACTCCCACAGGACCTTCTCCTTGCACGGCCCAAATAACTAAAATGCTCTTCAAACCCCCTTATCGAGAGTTCTCAAATACCCACAGAATGCTCCTTATGATCTCCCTACTCCAAATTGGGAAATCAGACCTCGCAAGATCATGAGTCCTAAAACCATGGGATCAGGTCTCACAAATCCCCGAAACCTAATGAATATTCACCGAGGCTTTCCTTGCTCTTGTCGGGAATTTACCCATCGGGAAATCAGCACTTACGAGGTCATGAATCACTCACCTCACGGATCCCCGATTCCCGATCTGCGATGATACTCTCTACTAGGCCTCCTCGACACCTTTTGCATTGACTCATGGCAAGGCTTGACCTTCCAACACCTGTCCCTTGCTCTGGCGCCTATGGCCCACACTCCTGTAGCGATCGGGAAATCGCGTATCGGGATTTCACGATCCCCATTGCACTAGATCACGGACCCTTCCAAGTCCCGATCCCCGATACGGGGTGACACCTGTCCTCCACTGACTTTCGTCAGGTTATCGTGGATCGCGACTTCAAGTTGCACGAGTTCTCTGTCCTCGAGAACTCTGATTCCCCGATCCTCGACTCCTCAGGATCTCCTGACACGTGTCCTTGCTGATGGACGGTTCAAAGCTTGTCGGGAAATCGTGGATCGCGATTCCAACATGCAAGAGTTTCTTACCTCCGAAAACCCCGATGTGTTAAATCCCGACTCCTCTCTAGAGTACTGACGCGTGTCCTGCCGAGATCAACAGCTAGGATCTTTTCCCGGGATTTCGGGACATTCAATGTCTCCGATTCTTACACTTTGAAAACCCGATGTCCCCAATATCCCGATGTCTACTCCGGGACTCCTCCTCTTCTCCTTAGGGCTTATCCCCTGCGTAGCTTCCCAATATCTAATGGCTGACGGGAAAACAACCGCTAATCCCACGACTAACCGACCTTTCAAGCTCGGCTCTGGTGTGGTCGTAACCTCCTCGTTGTTTTAGAAAATCCAACGACTGACGGGATTTTCTTTCGACCCTCGCCACAAGATCTGGGCCGTCGGTTTCTTCTCCTTGGATATTTCTTTGAGGATGGCTAAGTGCTCCTTCTCAAAACTTGCCCTCCAACACCGACACTTGCAACTCTTGCTTGAACATTCTACGGCACAAAATTCTTGTGCTCTCCTTTAACGATATCTCAAAGGTTCTATACCTCCTGAGCTTTCCCACTCTGATTCTTTCAGAGGGACTTGCACGCACTCCTTGTGGCAAACATACAACAACTCCCAAGTGTTGTATCCTTCTGACTCTGCGCACTCCTGCAGCAGCAGTCTTCAATTGCTTTCCTCTCAGATTCACAACTGAGACTTCCTCTTCAGCCTGCGCACTCCTTGCATGGCTTCAGCAACCCACTTCCACTTCTGGGTGAATAAGAACAAGAGTTAAACTGCATGAGCCTTCATCAACGCACTCCTTGCAAATGATTTTCGATTGCACACCTTGCAGGAATCTCCTGGCTCAGATAGAGAAACAATTGAACCTCATTCCACCTCCCCTTCAGACTTCAGGTTGAAACATGGAATCACATACACAGCATATAAAAGCAAATGTATGACAAGAAGCAAACATTCATGAGCACATCAACAATATACACAGAGAAACAACACAAACCATGAACTTGAATTAAAGCTTTCTTCTATTAATTCAAATGCTTGTACATGGGTGTTCTTCATACATTGTTCTCTACTTGCTCTTCTCTTCTCCTAAATGCTTCCACTATGTTACAATAATACAATGAGGGTGTCTATATCCATTTTCCCTAGAGGACTCTAAACTATCAAATCTAGAATTAAAATCCTATCTACCAGCATTAACTAGATTAAATGTTGACTATCTACCAAAGGACGAGAGCTTAAAGGCTCAAGGTCCAATACAATATACAAATGCGCCTTCATAAATGGCTTCATTAAAGACTTGCGCAACAATCCCAAAGCATTTTCAAAAGTTTGGGTTGGTTTGTCCAGCTGATCTCCGTTTGATGTGCTGGCTCGCTTGATGAGTCGGTGATGCTCCTACATCAAATTTATTTTCTATTCTTTCTAGGCTCTGCATCAACTTTATGTTGAATTCTCCATGTTTCTCCCTGGATATCATGAGCTTTTTTTTATCTACAAGGTGAGTCTGTACATATTTATGCAACTTTTCAATGATTTTCATCAAGTTTCCTTCTTTATCTATCTCTTCTTCATGCCCATTGGAGTTCTATCCTTCAACTCCTAAATGGTCATTCATTCCTCTAAATTCATTTTATGAACTGTAAGCACCATGTTCCTTCCCCATTTCTCTACACTATGTGGCAATTTGATTTGGTTCTGACAATCGTTAACTCTGCAAAATGTGTAGTCAACCGAATTTTTTCAAGCTATTAGACTTTAATAATTTACCAGAATAAACCAATCTGATTCAACAAAAACAATATCAGATTCCATTTTCGACAGGTCTTGGTCGATCAAGAACCCCTCGGGCTTCAATCTCTAAGCCCAGTTCTGTTCTGCAACAAATTTCGGGTGCTATCCCCTTTTCTTTAGTCCTTGGTTCACATGTGACCATGGTTGTGACCTAGTGCTTATGATTTGGGCTCTTATCCAAAGCTTTGAAACTTCAGGCTCCGAGCTTCAAAGGATTTCACCTTTGCACATCCCAAAACTCTCAAACCGTGAGTCTTTGCATACTTCCATGTCACCCAATAACGTCATCACGTCACTTTTCTTCGGCATTACAGAACTCCAGGGGTTTCTTCCTCCCATTCCATCACGAGCCATTTCTTCCAAAGTGTCAAGTCTTCGAACTTCACGATCTAGCGCCACGTATCCTCTGGGGCCCACGGTTTTCATGCTTGAACTAATAAATGTTGAAAAACGTCACATCAAAATTTATACTTTTTCAAATTTCAGGGACATGACTTAGCAGTTTTGGAATAACCCATTGATCATTCTGCAATTGTCCCCACCCTCACATGTACCCCTTCTGGGAAACTATGGTTTGGATTGTGGGACTGCCTTGTATAATTATCTACCGCACAACTTCAATCTCCGCAATGTTGCTCATCCATCGATCTTAATAGATCATGATCAAAGTTAATGCAGACTCGATCCAGCTAACTTCTTTGCCAAGTTTAACTACCTTGTGCCACCACCAGGAGCGCAACTTAGTAGGACACACGAATCTAACACGTGGTCTAATCAGGCGGGTGACTTATGTCATGTTCTAACTACATTTCTATCGTACAAAGGTTCTTAAATCACTAACATGTGGAACACATCCCATGTGGAACAAATCCCATGTGTCCACGTCATCCCTAGTAACATCAGCAGGCCAGATCACTTCGGGACTTCGGGCTTCGGGAGATTTCACCTTAGCATACCCCATTTCTCCCGAATGCCTAATTCCTGGGCTTTCTTACCTTCCTCTCTTGGATTATTCCTACGGTTCTGATCCATCCTTGGTCAAATCCNCCCCCCCAGATATACGATGTAGATCCTCTTTTGGACTTTGAAACTTTGGGCTTCGACCCTTTTCTGCTCTATCACACATAAACTTCGTTGAAGTCGTGAAGTCTGAATTACTTAGGGGTTAATCCTCATGCACCTTTCTCCAGATCTGGTGGTCATGACTTAATCTTCGCTTGATCTGACAGCTTATCTTTCTCTCACCCAGATCTAACGGCCCAACACCACAAATGTTATGATTTCTTTCTCTATGGCCATTTCTTAAACTTGTTACACCTCCTGTGTTTCTGAACACAATCCAAGTATTCTTTCAACGCCCTTCTAGCACTTTGTACCTCAAAATTCTCTGGACTTTCTTCGTTGAATTTCTCGTTTGTGGCCCATCCAGGTTCTGGGTAGAAAACATGGGCTCTGAACTTGGGTTTTGTTCATTTCGACAACAATTGTTTTCCAAAAAATTTGCTTGATCTTCCACTAACATGGCCCATCCAGGCTCAGTGTTGAAACCATGGATTTGGTACCATTTTGTAATGTCCTCAGCCACCAACAGGTTGGTCAACGTTACTACAGGGTGTCTCTCTTAGCTTTGATACCATTTGGTGACATCCCCGGCCCTAAACCAACAGGCCAGGCCATGCCATCGAATAACCTTTATGCTCTGATACCATTTTTATGAATTTATATGCATGCATATCTAATGCAAATAACAGTTACATCATTTGTTTCATGCTACTTATTCATGCAGAAACAACATTAAAACATTCTGACACTATATGCATATAAA
>SNQJ01S0010430.1:59098-76194 GCA_010110895.2 Picea sitchensis
CGAATAACCTTTATGCTCTGATACCATTTTTATGAATTTATATGCATGCATATCTAATGCAAATAACAGTTACATCATTTGTTTCATGCTACTTATTCATGCAGAAACAACATTAAAACATTCTGACACTATATGCATATAAACGACATATTCTAACCATACATAGATTAATGTGGAATTAACAGTAAGCGTACACATATAGCATATATGATATATCTAGGCATTACTCATCAAGTTATAAAACATGTACAATTACACCACATACAATCAACAGAGATTTGGTACTTATATTTCAATAGGTGACCACCAACTATGTGCAGACCTTCCACAAACCTCCCAGCCTTAGACCATGCTGCTCATCACGCTCAGTAGTGGGTCACCCCTGAGCTAGGACTAAACTCCACCCAGGGCAAAGGAATCCTAGACCTAGGCTGAGGCTATGAGAATTGCATTGTGCAACTAGAAGGATTCTCTCCAAGGAGACTACTTATGCCCACTGCTCACGAACTCTTATTCCCCACATGCATGTCCCTCCTCGGGAATATGCACCTTCAATGTTCCACCGTCCATCGACTACTCCACTTCCCTTCCATGGCTTCAGCAACAGGTCGGATCAGAAATTCTCAGAGCTCCATAGTTGGTACTGGACTCCCTCCAGGACAAATCACTTCCAAGCAAACTCTCTCACCTGGAGAGAGTTTCTCACAAGCCTGACAACCTGCTTCTTCCACCATGGGCCTGACAACCCGCCTCTTCATTTCATAACCACCAAAATCGGGTAATTCAAGGGGACGAATCAACCATTTACAAAGGTTCACAAAGGTGGAAATTACTCTAGTTCTATACTTGTTCAGTGCGTGCGTGAACTACACAATGGATGGCTAGCATGTTGAGGATGAACTCGTGGGAAACTAAATGGCCAAACTGGTCAGAATGTTGAGAGCGAGCAAGGAGAATGGTGAGAATTGTCAGCTTGCAAAATCATGAGAGAGTTGTAATCGTGAGAGAGAAATCCTCAGGAAGGTGGCCAGAATGGTTTGTGAACCCCCCAACAAAGGTGGAACTTCCCACATAAATCTGCATATGTCCTAGGTGACAGTTGGCTCTCCAGGAGCACACTCCTCTCCACTTGGATTTTTTCCTCTCATCAAAGGAACTTAGGATTACTGGGTTTATTTTCCGAAGTTTAGTACTTTTCAAGAATACATTATAATATTCCCTTGGGTTAAGCCCTCAAACTTAGCCCCTCTTTCCTAGCCTCCCAGCCCCATTCCTTTCCCTACCCAGTGGAGCTTAGTCCCCCATCAATCTTTCTCCATGGTTGGTCTACATGCAGCGATGTATTTTATGAATAATATTCATAATTACATATACAAAAATCAGGCCCACTAACCTTAGCATATAGGCTCTTCAGCCTAATAAACACATAAGCCTACTAGCTTATAATTACTTGGATCACCAGCCTATAAATAGCATTACATTTCATAGGGGCTTGGCCTTGGGGTATTACACTACTACCCACTAGTTGTTTCATATCCTCTTCATCCATTCCACCATTGTATGGCACTTTGATTTTCTTCTCAGAATTCGATTGAGCTAAGGATGCTTATATAGTCCTTTTCACCTAGATCTCTTTCTAGCCATTCCTCCAAAAACCTCAATTCTTTCTCAAAATATATAAACATTAGATCTAAATGTTGTACTTGAGGTTTAACTTCATCTTCAAGAAATAGTTTAGATTTTATTTTGATAATTATAATTTCATTTTTATCATCACTTTCTATACCTGCAACCTTATAATTAGTTTGAAATTTAAAATTTACCACGGTTTTCTTAGATGTTGTAAGCACTTATTCATTACAAGGCACTTGTGAACATTTCTTCTCTCTGGCTATAATCTCCTTTTTTGACTCAGGACTTCTCACCAACTTTTCTAGCAACTCTAATTCCTCGTCATACTTCATGAGCATTGCATATGAATGCTTCTCTATGTCCTTCCCTTGGCTATCTTTATGAGCCAACTTTATTCGTCTTTCTCCATCAATAGATTCCTACAACTGTCCTCCAATAATTGCATTACACAAATGTGTATTGGTATCCATTTTACCTGTATGAGACATTATGGTCTCATCCTCCTTCATCTCTATGATAGCTTCAAACGATTTTCCATTATCTACTAAGCCTGCAATCATACACAAATTATTAGTTTGAAAAACATAAGACCCTATGGTCTCCTTTGATGCTTATGACATCATCAGATCTTCATGCTACTCTAAAATTTCCACACAGTCCATGAGACTCTCAATAGGTCTCTCTTCAACATCTTCACCATCACCCTAACCAAGGATTGATCCTTGTTCATGTTCACTTATGTTTCAGCTTCACGTGCAACATATGCTACTTCACCTTCTTTCGTAAAATCCATCTACATCCTTGGTCTTCCTCACCTTTTTGTAGCATTTCTATTATAACACTAAGATGTTTCTTTACCTCAACTATCTCCCTTTCAAATTTCTCATCAAGCTCAACTTTATATGGCTTACACTAGAACCCTTACTATGACCATCAACAGTCATTGCCTTCCTTCCTCTATGAGCTTCCTCTTGCTCATTGTGAGCTTCAGTCAATCCTATGTAACAAACTTTCTTGTTACTCAATACCTCACTAGGCTTCTTCATATCTTATCCCCCTAGTATTTCTATGGTTCTCTCCCTTAGAACCTTCTTCTGAGCACTCCTTGCTCCTCTGGCTTTTGCACCTACCTAGCTTACCTCTTTGAGAACTTCACTTGTCCTCCTTCCTTGCAACATTCAGCTAGAACATGTTATTTTCTATAGTCCTCTTGTCCTTTGTTACAGTCCTCTTCTTGTAACCACAGGGTCTTCTCTAAGTGAACCTTTGACATAACACCTTCGCTCATGGGTTATTAAAGAATACCCTTAATCTCCCTTGATATTGATAAATATATCCCAAAATCCTTTTGTTGAACCCACCTCCCAATACATCTTTACAATAAAAGAAACCCTTATTTTTACTAGATACCTCTTATAGAAACTCCTTGATACCCCACATCCCCCCAATACCTAGAATATATTGACTTTATTTTTCACAATTTAAAAACCCCCTTTATGAATGAATGTGATAAGATATTGGTCAACAAGGTAAATCCCCTATGCTTGTAACCACCATTACTGCTACCTATAATCAACCATTTCCTTCTAAAATTAGTTGAAAATAAAAAAAGACTAGTTTACCTCTTATATGAACTCATTTGAACATGTACTACTGCAATATTTCCAATTTATGTTGTCGATTGTTCTATTGCATATATTCGCTCTTCTTCTTCCTTCCCAAAGTAGATGTTCTCTATGTTTCCTTAAATAACTTCAATGCTCTTTCTCTTATCTCAATCCAGGAATCATCAACAATTTTACCTATCATCTTTTCCAAATCTATCTTGTTGTATATCTATAAAGAACATGCATGTGTTCCAATTTCTAAAGAAAATTTATATTTTCATCTCGAGGAATCAATTTCAAAGGAAACATACTTGATTCCATAGAGAATAACTAGCTCTAATACCAATTTATAGTGACCCACGAGGTCAGTTTCCCATAGGTACAAAGTTATAAGTACACTCTGCTACATCTCCAAGCTCGAGAAACTCTCAATTTTGTTGATCCACCAGTCTGAAATGCTTTGTTGATCCACCAATCCCTATTTTGACACGATACCCTGGGCTAAAACCATGGTCTAATAATCTCCTTTAATTCCCTCAAAGCCACAGGTGCTAAGCTTCTTTATCTTCATAGTACCAATACTTATGAACTCAGTCTAAGCCCTAATAACTTTGTTGATACGTGTTGAATGTCCATTTTATATCTCATGTTCCAATCTACAGTTGGATCTAGTTGTGTCACAGAATCGTTGACCTTTAGTTCACCATTGATCCTTTCTCATGATTGATGGTGGATCTTCTAGTTTTGATTTGCTACTCGTTCTAATGTCCATTGATCTATGTTATTCAACAGATGACTACCACCTATAGTGGTCCCAGGATGTTGAGACTTCACTCCCTTTTCAACAACTCAAAAATCTTGAAGGTCACAATCCACAATGATCTAGATCATTGATATTGCTGGTGATCAGCAGTCACAATATCTTCCTCTACGATATCATTCAATGATGGATCATCATCGATATTGATTATGGATCTAGTCTGGACCATTTATTCTCCTTTAATTATATTTCAACTCACAACGTGGGACACCATGGAACTCTAATTGGTCTAGAACCTTTCTTCCATGTGTTGTCCTTGAAGTGGGGCTCTGACATCATCCCGATGTATCTTGGTCTCAATGACGTCCATCAATATACAAACTCAAGATATAATCTTTGTCATCAATGGTTTTCCACATGTCACTTCATGTGTGGAGTTTCTTACATCAACATGATGTTTATCATCGTCAAGACCTCAGAACGTTTCATCCCTCCAACACCTAATAATATCCGATGCTCGTGATCCTCTATAATGAGAACCATCAATCTGGATCTCGATCGAATGGTCATGATTCTCCCTTAACTTCCACATGTATTTTAACTCTCGATATGATTATGTCATTCTGGCTTGGGAATGGATGGCCAAATCTTTCTCTCACCACTGTTGAGGAAAAGATATGAATTATCTTACTCAAGCATTTTTTAATCTTTCCTGGCTAAGAAAACATGATCGGGAATATCACCCTATATTTTATAGCCTCAAAAAAATTCTTTCCCAATCCATAAGTATTAATTACAAGTGTTTAGGATAATTTTTTATGAAAGAATGTTGTAAAATAACATCAAATTTTTATGTAATTTTCTAAAAATTAAACAAATTATAGAAAATAAATGTGGAGATCAAAAGCAAAAGTAATCAAGTCACAGATAAACGCAAATGAGACAGAATAGAAATCGCTTTATTTAATTCCAAGAAATCAAAGTATCTTTCTCTTTACAAAATCCATGTGACGGCATGGACCAAAGTCAAAACTAGAAATCCCCAATGAAAACCATACAAAAGGACTTTAACAAGAAGTAAAAACTAAACTTTAAAATCTGGATCATCTTGCCACAGACTGCTACCATATTGACTCTGCACAATATCCTTTATCATCTATGAAATTTAATTCATAAACAGACAAGTATACATAGACTATCAAAGATAGATCAACACCTCTGAAACAAGCATCTGAATGATATGGTTCAGCTTTGAACCTTGTTGTCTGCAATAGGACCCTGCTATCAAAAAGAGAATTAGACCTTTAATGAACTCGAGAATGAATGAAAATTGAACTATCTCATGAAAACAAAAGAGCAAACCTTAGTATTTCTTTTTCCTTCTATTCTCCCCTTGTTCTTCCTTCTCATTTTGATTTTATGCATTCCAAATCAGTTGAAGTAGTTCAACTACCTCCTTTATTTAAGTTAATTAAACTTAACTAATTTTAGTTTAGGGGAAGTAATAATAATAATAATAGTTAAGGGTCTTTATTAAATAATACTAAGTAGGTGGGACCCCTTGTGACTCCCTTTTATTCTTTACAAAAATAAACACAATTAGATAACCATTTTAAACACATGCCTCCTTGTGGCTCCCATAAACATTTGAATATTAAATATCATAAATAAATTATATCCAAAATATGTAAATAACCACAATATCCAAAAAATAGTTTGTTGTCCAAAACTTTATGTAGGCCATAGTCTTCAACAAATAAACCATAAACACATAAATTAAAATCCATATTTGCCACTTTGAGTGGAAATTATTCTTTTGTCATTGTTGTCCCCTTTGGACTTACCAAAATTAGCCTTAGGTTGATCTGAACCTTGAGGCTCAATCTCACTAATAACATGGAAACAATCGCCCCTCAGGTGCATATGGGAGGACATTGATTTTGTTGAGTCATTTGAAGGAGATGAGGGGGAAGAAACATCTTTACTTTGTATTCAACATGGGGGTCCTTGGTTTTAAATCATTTTCTAGCATGAGAAGACTGAATAGGTGAATGTACAGGGGAAATTTGAGCATTTGTATTTATAGGTGGAGGAGGAGGAGGAGGCAATGACAAGTTGGGCCAGCCACGATGGTGGGAGACTGTCGGATGAACAATCTCCTCCCATTCATTATTTTTGGGGAATTCTAGTTGCATAGGTACATGGGGAGGTATAGGAATACCAGGGATATTTTGAGGCTGGAAGGGAGGCCTCTCTGGTCTATGTTGAACTATCCCTTGCCCAATCCAATTGAAAAACCCAGCTTGAAAAATCTGATTCAACTCCTAAGGATCGGCATAAAAATGAATTGAGAATCTAGACCTTCTAGGCCCTCTGTTCTAGTTACCTCTCCCCCTATTTTTTCTACCATTACTGCCTCTGCTTAATAAACTCATCATGTATGAACAAATTCATTAGAAACTATCCCTTAACAGACTATGCATGACATTCTCTTTATATGAAACAAAGTTTGGCTCAGAAATTGACATAAGACCCATGCAATTCAATCCATAATAAATTATTTAATAATTTTCAAGTGAGAAGGTAGTGAAATAGGGTTCATGGGATATCTGGAGGGATTGTAATGAGAGAAAAAGTGGTAGTATGACAGGGAGTAAGAACATGAGTACTGCTCAACAATTCATTAAATAACTAATTGTACAATCAATACCAAAATATATCAGTTGCCACCTATTTTTGTCTCATATATTTATCACTGTCATACAGAGTGTTTAATTTATTTTATAGAACAAGGCATCTAAAAATGAAATTGGGATCGTGAGGGGGGTATAATGAGCGAAAAAGTGAGAGTATGAGAGGGAATAATACAAATATTGTTCATAAAAAATGAATTAAATCAAACAACAACCATAACTCTGTCCAAACCACAATCCAATAAGCATCCACTCTAAAACCAAAATAATTTAAATGTCACGTATTTATAGATAGAATGATTGTTGACTTTAATAAAAAGACAATTCAATTGCTCAGAATACTTCAATTATATCAATAATTGCATCTTATACAATAACTATGCAACATCATATTAAAATCATTTCCAATTTCACAATAACATCGTAACCATTCCAGCCACAGTCCTTCATGTTCCAATGCAAACCCTTTTCCTTTTAAAACAAAATCGAAATATACAAAGTGATTTAGCCATCCACATTCCAACTATTTATTTCTTAAACTCAAATAAGAACAGGCCCAGTATTAACCTCCAACTGTCAACTTTTCAACATAGATTCACACAATCCACTATCATCAAAAATCATAATCGGGCCCCGATTCCAATCATCACATAGGTGTTTATATATCTAATCAACTCAAGTCATGATTCGAAAGAATCATTTAATCAATAATATATAAATTTGAGCCTGAGATTCGTGTTCATTAAACATGTACAGAATTCCTTTTAAAAAAAATGCCCAACGAAAGACAGAATCAATTCATGCCTGAGGAAGAACAGAACCACATCAAGCTCAAGCAAAACAAGTCGAGCTCAACAGAACCAATTTGTGCTCTATAGACCAAAAACAGTCGTGCTCAACAAACCATGCACACACAGGTGTCCTTTAAACTTTGATGAGACCATGATCATGCTAGGGTTTAACATAGTAATGGGTTTAAGAGAAAAATCTTGACCACAAGAGATAGTCTCTGAGACACAAACATTTTGTGCTCCTTTTAAAAATTTTATTGCAGAGAGGTAATGAGAGTCAGCTCAATCAAGAACAATTCTTCGAAAACACAAATCACTTGTTTCTTTCTTTTAAAAACAATTTATCACATAGAAGCAACCACGGGTAATCGAGAATAGTCTTGGAAGAACAGAGAGTATGTGCTCCTTTAAAATTCATCACTAACACATAACTTCTAACTCAAAATCCTGACAGTGAGGGTAACCAAACATAACAGTCAACCACCTCCAATGGATAACGAGAGAGGAAAATTCTCATAACACTGTGGAAAGAATTCTCGAGCACAACCCGTGGCCACCCAACAGATATATAAGCTTCCATTGAAATTTCTAGGCAATACAAAGATGCGACTATGAAAAAAATTTGGCAATAGCGATAGTGAAGTAAATGACATAACAATAATAGCTCAAGGCTATGCCAACAAAGAAAGAACAGTGTAACTCTCAAAAATTACATTGCAACCTGGAGAAATGAATCATAACAACGACTAAGATGAACATGAGTGACAACAACTAATACCCAGACTGGTGGTAAAAATACACGCAGTAAAAACTCAGAGCTTGCTACACCATCGTCATAATTTCCCACAGAGAACCAGAGTAAAACCCCAAGTTGACCAACATTTTTTACACCAAAAAACAATACACAAGCTATCCATGGAATAAAACCCTTTTTTTCCTTTAAAACGCCAACAGTCCATATTATTCAAAGAAGAAACCATATGCATAGCACTGATACACAGTCAAAACTCAAGAAAAAACACAAACCTCACGCAATCCTGAGCAAACAAATCGATTCATAATGCAGAGGGACCATCATGGATGGAAAGTAAAGGAGCCATACCTAGAAAAATCGCTTTGAGG
Source organism: Picea sitchensis (assembly GCA_010110895.2). Classification (NCBI taxonomy): domain Eukaryota; kingdom Viridiplantae; phylum Streptophyta; class Pinopsida; order Pinales; family Pinaceae; genus Picea; species Picea sitchensis. The sequence goes on from SNQJ01S0010430.1 coordinate 67,704, forward strand.
GAGAGTTGGACTGTGTTTTTCTTTCAAAACCAGAAATCATGGAGTTTCCACAACCACCAGAGCCAAAAAACCAAATGCAACTATGGCTAGGGTGACGGGGTCGAAGTTTGTTTGAGTGACCTGCAGTAAATGCTCATCGCTTCCTCCCCCAACCCTATTCAATTCAATGTACGAGCCAACCCATTCCATAACATCAACCATTAATTCAAACACATATCCATTTCTAAAACCAATTCTATACCCATTGCATAGTGCACCACCTGAATCATATCAAAACTTTAACAATAACCATATGTATGATGTTACCATATGTACCTCACAACGATCCTTTAATCAAATTGCATAAGTATAGTAGCTAGGTCCATCACCTTTCTCTTGTATCAATCCACATACCTTAAGGTTTGTATATAATTATTTGCCTTTTGTTTTAAAATCTTCATATGCTCATTTGCACAAGATCATATATGGAAAAAAAAACAATGTTCAATGCATAAACATAACACCTTTAAAACAAATGATCCTTTTATCCATAGTACTACCACAAGTTGAAAATGTTCATCAAAACCATCTAGCAATAACACATTAGATCAACCATCTTATGTTTCCATAACGAATAAAACCATGACTTGCATCATCAATTGTAGAAGTCTGTGTAGGCCTCATTATAACAGCAACCAAAATATAAGTGCAACACATCCATCATTGCGCCACTATTCTACAAGGGGATCTCACCTACTAGTTAATTATTATTATCATAGATAAATAATAGATCTTAGAAATCATTTGTGAGCAGTAATCATCGTTGTGATTTTAAGCGTCAACAAATTGGCAACTCCACAGGGAAATTTGTTTCCAACAGATTAAGAACTCAAATTGTTTGGTTTTGCAGACTAGGTGAACATTAGATCAAGGAAATAGACATCATAATCATTATGCAATAGGGGGAAGTCAGCGATTTAAGGGAAAAAATGATTTGGGATTTTGGGAATAACTCATGGAAAGTGTTAAGTATGAGGGGGTCTATCCCCATATGCATAATCATCTGATTAATCATAGTGAAAGCATCATTTACTTCAAGGAGAAAAAAAAATTGGTGTGCACTTTTGAATCTTGGAGCGGAGGGAAGAAAAGGAAACTATAAATAGGGATAAAACAAACTATCTAATCTAACAACAGTTGGAGCAGATAGCAATTTCAATGATGTCTTCAAGGGGGAACATCATGACAGTTGTGTAACCTATTTTTTATTGATGAACAATACTTGCGGAAAAGCATCGTTGTGGAAAAATCGATCCAACATTTTATTTCTGACAAGAAAAGAAGACAATAAAATAAATAAAAAGAAGAAATGAAACAACAAAAGGAAATAACAAAAAAGTAAAATCAAAGAAATAAAAGAAAACTATAATACAAAAAAAATTCCATACATAATTTAAACTTTCAAGTTGGTTCCACATAGTGTTTTAAGTGGGAACCATTGGTGCTATAGGAAAACAATCACTCTTCCAAGTCTTTTAGGATATAGGAATTTGCGCCCAGGACAAAAGCGATCTTAAAAGGACCCAGCCATAACTTTTGTAACTTTGAATGCCTTCCTCTATCAACATGAGTTGAATCCCACAGCAATACCTTCTCATTAACTTTAAATTTGAAATCTTTGGCACTTTTATTGAAATATATTTTAAAAGTTTGTTGTCTTTTCTTTATGTTATCCAAGGCAAACGTCCTTTGCTCCTCTAAAGCCAAGAGTGCATTCATTCTTTGAATGGTATTGGAAGAATTTAATTCTTCAACCTGTAGCATCAGCCTTAGAGAAGAAAGTTCCAGCTCGATAGGTAGAATGGCTTCTTGACCATAAACAAGCTAGAAAGGAGTGCAACTAGTTCTCACCTTGGTAGTAGTGAGATCTTCCCAAAGGGCATAAGTGAGGAGAGTGTGTCATTCACGAGGCTTATCTTCAATAAGCCTCCTGATCATTCTAATCAGATTCTTGTTAGTAGACTTGGCTTGCCCATTTCCTTGGAGATAATAAGCTGATGAGGTAAAATGTTTAACCCCCAGTTTAGCTAGAAACTGAGTCAGCTTAGCAGAAAGAAAAGTGGGACCATTTTCTGTAATTCCAAAGGAATACCAAATCTGGAAAAAATATTAGTCTCAAAGAAAGAAATCACATGCTCATTGTGGGACAGATTTAGTCCACTTCGTAAAATGGTCTGTGGATGTCAAAATAAAAACTTTCCCTGCTAAAGATGGAGTATTAATAGGACCAATAAAGTCCAGACCCCATTCTGAAAAAGGAAAGTCGGGGAGGACAAGTTTTAAAGGCATGGCATAAAGACGTTCTTTCCTAGAAAACTTCTGGCACTTGTCAGAAGATCTTGAAAAATTATAGGAATCACGAAAAATTGAAGTCCAATAGTACTCTTTCCTGATAATTTCAAAAGCAGTAGTCTTAGAAGAAAAGTAACCTCCTACATGAATAATAGAATCTGAATATCCATGGGTCTCTTGTAACAATTTATGTGCTTCCTCATTATTCACATAGCGAAGTAACATACCATCGGCAGATCTCCTAAGAAAGAAGTCTCCTAAAATGACATAACTGAAATATTCAAGACATAGCCCTATCTTTTGATGGGTATCTAAGTTATCTAGACATCTCTGGTTTTGCAAGTAATACACTAGATCTTTATACCAAGGATGTTCAGCTACAGGAAGGATTTGACTGTCAATATAAAATAGTGCTGACAGAGAGTTATCATGTTCATCAATTTCTTCACTTGCTTCTGCATGCTGAGATAAGTGAAGGGCTAAGTCACATCCCTTAATGGTTTTATAATTCATGATAGTTAAATCATAATCCTGGATCTTAGCAAGCCAATGTGCATTATTTCCTAAAAGACAAGTCTGTGAGAGCAAAAACTTGACAGTAGCTAAAGGGACTTTTACCAGTATGTGCTTACCTAAGATAAAGTGGCGAAATTTTTCAACATCTTTAACAAGAGTGAAAGAAATATTTTCAATATAAGAATATTTAAATTCATCATCTGACAAGATTTGAATCATGTAAGATACTGGTTTCTCATTAACTTGGTCATCACATTGCATGAGGATAGCAGAAACCACTTCCTTTGTGGCATTAGTATATATAATAAATTCTTTCTCAAAATATGGCTTTGCCAAAACCAGTGCGGAACTGATTGCCTTCTTGACCCTTACAAAAGCATTTTCGATGTCATCAGTCCAAGAAAAGGAGTGATATTGCTTAAGAATATTATGAATCGGTTTAACCATTACAACAAAATCAGGAGCAAACCTATGGACAAAGTTGATAATTCCCATAAAGGCTTGAACCTCCTTTTTTGAAGTAGGAGCAGGAATATTTAAGATAGCAGTAATCCTTTCAGGATTTATGCTTATTCTTGAATCAGAGACAATGTGTCCAAGGAGCTTTCCCTTGGTAACACCAAAGATAGACTTAGAAGGATTTAAAGAAATGTCGAATTTCCTGCATCGCATGAGAACCTTTCTAAGATGACCAAAATGATCTGATCGATTTTTTGAATACACAGTTAAGTCATCAAGATAAGTTTGAATAATTTTGCTAATCAAATCATCAAAATATATTTGCATAGCTCTTTGTAAAGAGGCACATGCATTAGAAAAGCCAAAAGGCATACATTCATAAGTGAAAGTGCCCCAACATGTAATAAAAGTGGTTTTATATTTATCTGTCCTTTTTACCTTGATCTGATTGTAACCAGAAAAGTCGTCAAGTAAGGACATCATCTGTGACCCTACAACTTGTTGCAAAATCATTTCCATATTAGGGAGAGGAAAATGGTATTTTATGCTAGCTCTGTTCAATGCGCGAAAATCAACACATAGTCTGATTTGACCAGTTTTTTTCTGAATGGGAACCAAATTGGAAACCCACTCAAAATACTTAACAAGGAAAATTATCCCAGCTTTCAAGAGTTTTTCCAACTCCTTTCGAATGGTTGCTTCAAGTGCGGCGTTAATGGGTATTTCTTTTTGCCTAACTAGTTTTATGCCCTCCTTGATAGGAATGGCATGTTGTATAAGAGAAGGATCAAAACCACGAAGATCCTCATAAGTCCAACCAAAAACATCTTGAAATTCATGAAGTAACTCAGTGAACTTCAATTTTTCTTTATCAGAACATTGGGCACCTATTTTAACATTCTTTGGGGAATCGGGTGTCCCAATGTTCAAGGAAATTCTTTCACCCACTTTCCTTTTCGACTCCTCTTATTTGTGTTTTTCTTTGTTTCCTGCATCACTCGATGAAAATGAACTTTCTGGAGGAGTCAAACCCTTCGTAATTTTGTTATCTTCCATTGATATAATCTCCTTAGGCTTATAAGTTTCATTTTGTATGAAATCACAGATTCTCTCATCACTAGGGAATACCTACCATGACTCTACATTTTCAGGGATATGAGGACGATACAAATATTGAAAGGTGCAATCAGGTCTTTGTGGCAGAATTTGCTGAGAAGGAGAGCCTGCAAAACATTGAGTTTAATTCCCTTTTAACATGAGTGATGTTGAAAGATAGCAAGTTCGGGGTAAGCCCCCAAATAGTTTGGGTGTAGTTTTTCATTAACTTGTTGATGGGAGAATATATCTTACGTACAAGGTTTACAACAAGTTCAGAGTCACCAAAAACTATGAGGTGACCACAACCTAAATTATAGGCATTTTCAATGCCTAGCAGTAATGCTTCAAATTTTGTGACATTGTTTGTGCAAGCGAACTCTAACCTATAGGAAAAGTTGTGAATTTTACCCACAGGAGAGTACAAGATAATGCCAACTCCATTTCCTTCATTGGATCATGAACCATCAAAGTGCATATGTCACATCCCATCTTCTAGGTCGATTTATTCCAAGGTAGTGTTGTCCTCTTCGGCAAAGCTGGAATACACTCCTAGGTCCTCCTCGATATAATTTACATTAGGTTGTGGGATGCTTTCTATATAAGGTGAAATTATTCCCTCCCTTAAGACTATGATGTTATTCCCATTCCTAGGAACGGATAAGTGTGTCCCGTTGAGTGAGAGGTATCCACCTGTCAAGGCTTTCCAGTCTCTTCCTAAAATGATTGAATAATTACTCATTGGCATGTCAGTTACCTAAATATTAAGGGTTATCCTTATTTCAGGATGCGTGCACAAAACCAAGGTCACATCCTTGATTTCATTTATGGTCGATTATTTTAAACTATTATAAGAGAGCATGCTTCTAGCATTTTCATTTATACAAGAAAATCCTAGCTCCTCCATAATAATTTTCAACATTACACTTGGGCTCGAACCACCGTCAATCAGAAAACAATGGGTTATTTTGTCCATAATATTTACAAAAATGAAAAATGGAGGATTTTTTTACAGGATGTCTAAAACTATGTAAACCTACTTTATTCACAATTGAGTCCTCTTTGTCTACCTCTTCAAAGAGATTGGCTATAGTGGAATCTTTTCCTTCCATGAAATTCTCCAGATGATTTTGTTGCACAAGGGAGGAAACCATGTCTAGGAGGGTAGAATCATCTTTGATATTAGCTAATTGATTGAGAATGTTGTGTTTGGAAGAGGGAAGAGGGGAGGGAGTTCCTTGACTGTCTGAAGTTTTAGTAACCTATACAGTGGCAGTGGGTGAAGATGAGCTTGGGCTAGAAGAAGAACGAAATGGATCATATTTTCCTTTCAAAGCATAGGATTTAATCATAGTGTTTATGATCATGACATCCTTTGGTTCTGCAAAATCTAGAACAACAATGGTAGTTTCAAGCCTTTTACCAAATATTTTATCTCTAGCACTCTTCTTTACCTCACAAGTACTTTCCTCATCATGCTCCTCACAAAAGTGACGCCAATTGCAAGGCATGATGGCTTTAGGTTGAAAGTTGTTTTCATTAGGATTACTAAAGGGTGGCGAACAAGAAGATGAGGCCCCAGGGGTAAGTGAAGGAGATGAGGCGGAAGCAGCAGTTTTACCTTTGTCTTGCACATGGGAGGCCTCGGTTTTAAGTCATTTTCTAGCATGAGAGGACTGAACAGGTGAATGTACGGGGGAAATTTGAGGATTTGGATTTACAGGTGGAGGAGGAGGAGGCAATGACAATTTGGCCCAGCCAAGATGGTGGGAGACTTCCAGATGAAAAATCTCCTGCTATCCATCATTTTTGGGAACTTCTGGTTGCATAGATACATGGGGAGGTACAGGAATATCAGGGATATTTTGAGGCTGGAAGGGAGGCCTCTCTGGTCTAGGTTGAACCATCCCTTGCCCAATCCAATTTAAAAACCTAGCTTGAAAAAGTTGTTTCAACTCCTGAGGATCGGCATCAAAATGAATTGAGAATCTGGTCCTTCTAGGCCCTCTATTCCAGTTACCTCTTCCCATATTGTTTATGCCATGACTGCCTCTACTAAAGAAACTCATCCTATATGTAGAAATTCATTAGAAACTATCCCTTAACAGACCATACATGACATTCTCTTTATATGAAACAAAGTTTGGCTCAAAAATTGACATAAGACCCATGCAATTCAATCTATAATAAATTATTTAATAATTGTCAAGTGAGCACGGAGTGAAATGGGGTTCATGGGATATCTGGAGGGATTGTAATGAGCGAAAAAGTGGTAGTATGGCAGGGAGTAAGAACATGATTATTGCTCAACAATTCATTAAATAACTAAATGTGCAGTCAATACCAAAATATATCAGCTACCACCTATTTGTGTCTCATATATTTATCACTGTCATACAGAGTGTTTAATTTATTTTATAGAATAGGGCATGTAAAAATTAAATTAGGATCATGAGGGGGGTATAATGAGCGAAAAAGTGAGAGTATGAGAGGGAATAATATGGATATTTTTCATAAAAAATAAATTAAATCAAATAGCAACCATAACTATGTTTAGACCACAATCCAATAAGCATCAACTCTAAAACCAAAATCATTTAGTTGTCTCTTATTTACAGACAGAATGCTTGTTGACTTTAATAAAAAGACAATTCAATTTCCTAGAATTATTCAATTATATCAATCATTGCATCTTATACAATAACTATGCAACATCATATTAAAACTATTGCCAATTTCACAATAACATCATAACCATTCGAGCCATAGTCCTTGTTCCAATGCAAACCCTTTTCCTTTTAAAACAAAATTGAAATATCCATAGTGACATTAGTAAATTTGGGTCAAATTTCGATGGTGTGTTCAACGCAATTTCCACTTTATATTGTCAGGAGAACAAAAAACAACGGACGCCCTCAAACGTCGTTTCACGTGGCGTCTCTTTTCTGATGCAATAGCTATCGTCTCTATTGTGACATTTCATGTGGACATGTGTCATCTTAGATTTGACTATCCAAACCCCATATAGTCTTCACTACAGCGAGATCAGAGACATCGGAATTATGACGTCATGTTTCCTTGGTCTCCACTACATGGACACTATGGGAGCGACGTACCATATGTCGCACTTCCAACGTATTGTAACGTCACTCAACCAAAAGTCATCTATTTATCTTCGACGTATATGCAATGGGAGTGATGTTACCATACGTCGCAATTTCGATGTATGATAACGCCACTCAACCAATGGCCAGCTATATATCTCCAACGTATGTGACGTGGGAGCAATGTTACCATGTGTCACAATCCCGACGTCATGTAGGTATTTAAAAAAAATGTCAATTGTCAATCGCAAGGTCTCTTGTCTCCAACCTCAATGACCTCACAAGGAAAATGGTTACAATGAAACTCACTAGCTACAACTAATGGTATGTTGTTCCAAGTCGCTATTTTCATTTATTTTTCCATGGGACCATCTATGGAAAGTGCCCCTAAATTCTCCACACAAGCAACCTACAACTTGAAACAACTTAAGAACCATGAGTCATTTCTATGAGAATTGTGTTTCATTGGATTTATCTTCATATGACAATGTTAATGACACCCTTCTCCATAAGTCCTTAACCATACAAGCATGAATAATAGAATATTTTGTATGAGCTTTTTTGCACATGTATTAAAGAACTGGATTTGGATCTAGGGGTCAAATCATGAGGTCTCTCGTATTCAACCTCGATGACTACTTGGGATGATGTACCCAATGAAACTCACTTATTGCAACTAATATCATGATGTTCCTAGTCATGTGTTGCATTTTTTCCCTTGGGACCATTTAGGGAAAGTGTCCTTGAATTATCCAAGTAAATAAGCTACAACTCAAAACAACTAAATAACTGTGAGTTGGTTCAATAAGTAGTATGCTCCATTAGATTCATCTCCATGTGACTATTTCCAATAGCACCCTTCTCTATGAGTCCTTGGACATGCAAATGTGCATAAGAAAAAATAATGGATGAGGTCATTTCCATATGTGTTAAGGCACCAAATTTGGATCGAAGGGTTAAATAACAAGATCTCACACATTCAACCC
>SNQJ01S0010430.1:80752-104403 GCA_010110895.2 Picea sitchensis
ACTCACTCCCTTTGACCTAAGTTGTCCTCTAGTTTATGATGGTTATATTGAGTCTTGCACTAAAGAGAGGAGATGATATAACCATGTTATTCTAATTGAGATAGATATCCATACTACTTAGCTTCCATCTTGTACCAAAGGAGCAAAATTGTATCGTTGCGTAAAGGAGGACCGTTTGGAGGCAAAGAGATGGTGAGATTGAAATGAACCATTTGGAGGCCTAGACATCATGAGATTACAATACACCTGAGTTGAAATGATCGTTTGAGATGGTCATTTCAACTCGGGTGTACTGCAATCGCATGATGTCTAGGCCTCCAAACGGTTCATTGAAATCTCTCTATCTCTCCACCTCCAAACGATACTTTCAATTTGGGTGCACTGCAATCTCATAATATCTAAGCCTCCAAATGGTCATAATGTTCATTTCAGTAGGTTCCATTCCTCCAAATATCTTGTCACCAGACCCAGAGCTTGACGTAGACCATGACGTAGACCACCACATAGAGGTAGATATAGATTTAGACGTTGACCTAGAGCTTGATGTAGACCACGACATAGACCCCCCTAGATCTATCTAAGCCTAGGCATAAATTATACTCAATCCTTAACCCTATATTAACTCAATCCATGAGGACGACGGAATATATTAATTTTTCTTTATATGGAAAGATAATAGAGGAAGGATTGATGTTGAAAAATGACTAGCAAATTATAATTAAATTTAAAAATTGGTACCTCTTCAAAATATGTGATTTGGAGTTGGATCCAGAACTGTGTACCATGATTTCACCAAAATTTGTACCATGATTTGACTACATCCACACTTCCAAACATTCATATGTCCATTTCATTGAATCCATCATTGTCTTGTGACTATTTCAATGTCTCCCATTCACTCTCTCCATCATTGAGAGTGAATGGGTGACAAATAAATAGTGATTAGACAATGATGGATTGAATGAAAGGGACATATGACCTTTTGGAGGTGTGGATGTAGTCAAATCATGGTAATGTGAGCAGTGAATGGGGGCAATGTTGAAATGTTTTCAATATGTGGTCGTATGCATTGAAATTTGACATGGTTAGACTAGATAGTTTCCTTGAAAGTATGGCAGGGTTTCGATACTTAAGGATGTTTGATGTCCCCTCATAATATTTGAGATCATCCATGTTTGCATCACTGTTAACTATAATGGATGTCTCATTTCCATCATTCTTCATTTCCATCCATAGAATCTTTTTCAGAACTCTCTTGAAATGTCATGGAACATCCAATACAGCCATCACAAATGTAATCTTGCATTGACCTTGCATAGGGAATAGTGAATGGGGAAAACATTGAAATTTCTTCAAATTGTGCATGTATGCATCGAAATTCGACATGGTTAGACTAGACACATGCCTTGATGGTATGGGAGGGTTTCAAGACTCAAGGATGTCTGATGTCTTGGCCACATAATCATTGAGATTGTTTGCAACAACGTTCATAATGGGTGTATTATTGTCAAATGTTGTGGTTTCCACCTATAGAATCTTTGTTGGAACTCTCTTGAAATGTCATGGAACTTCCAATTCACCCACCACAAATATCATGCACTGACCCCGCATAGTGAGCAGTGAATGGAGGCAATGTTGAAATTTCTTCAATATGTGTCTGTATGCATCGAAATTTGACATGGTTAGACTAGCCACATGCCTTGATGGTATGGGAGGGTTTCAATACTCAAGGATGTACGATGTCCAAACATAATCTTTGAGATAATCCACATTTGCATCAACGTTCATCATGTTGCATCTCTCATTGTCATCATTCATCATTCCCTTCTATAGAATGGTTGTCGGAACTATCTTGAAATTTGACATGGAACTTCAAATACACTTGTTGTTTCAGAGTCTGTACTTAAGGCTTAGAAGTACAGTGTCTAGGCATCCAAAAGTGGGTAAAGGGTAGAGAAGAGAGAAACATCAACCTTTAGCAAGGGAAACTAGGGAATATTTCTACGTTGGTGTTGTCTAGCTTCCAATTGTTCATGGATGGTTATATCATGTTCAATCGCTACCCATGAACATTCGAGTTCAACCCAGTTGGTGGTTTTTTTAAGAATGGTGTCGAAAAGGTTTAAGGCAATATGTGTTTGATTTGATAATCCGGGTTCGATATTGGGCTGAGTTGGTACAGGGACAGTCATGGAGGAACAGTAAAATAAGGAAATTTCGGGGGGAAATTAAGTGTTGTCTCACTTTGGTCGTATAAAAGATATTTTATGGTTTCAGAAATAAAAAACAGAGGTGCAAATCAAAGGCTCTTTCCCGTAACTGAGTTCTATCTTAATAAAAATGTATGAGGTGGGAGAAACATCTAGCTATATATCAAGTAAGGCTCTTATCAAGGGAGAATCTCACATATAAATAGAAGAAGAAAATTGTTAGGAAATAACCCGATGAAGCATAAAATATATATAGAATTCTGAAAGTGTTGATTGGTCTTACACCTGTTGATATCTGGTACAGAGGAAAAAATGTACACAATACAGAAAACCAAAATTCATTCGCTATAGTAGAGGTTGTACTAAATTATAGTGAAGCATTCATCAGATAAGAATATGAAATGAAACGAAATATGAGATACAAGAAAACAAACTCATAACACAGTCGTGATGGAATTGAGAATCTTTAGATTTGCTTTGTATTAACTCTCAAAATGCAAAAAATCTGTTACAGTCGACACAAAAAGGTCCAGCCCTTTTTTCTTTCTTTCTATGGTATATTTATACAGTTTTACAATAAGATGGAATCTGAATCGTTACAAAAATTTCAGTTATGATAGGGAGGAGAGCAATCGCTCCATTTCTTCTTCTCTGTCTTCACTTGGTGCCAGAAGTTTGTCCTCGTGCATGCTCGGTACAAGTGACACATCGTTCAACTAGTCGAGATATCAGCCTTGACGGTTCTGCTTGACAATTGGCTTCAAAAGAGTAACAATATCGAGTTAATTGTGGCAGCATGTCTTCCATCTACCTGTCTATGATGTCAATAGCGCATAATTGAGTGCTTGGTTTAATCATACATTTGTCTATTTGGATTATGTCTTCCATAGTCACTTGTGAGATCTCGGTTGAATCTCTTTCCTCTCTTTCACTTAGATCAAGTGAGATTTTTGGCATATTCATTTGAATCAATGCATCAGCATTACCTCCACTATCAATGCCTAGCAGACTACCATCTATAGAGCTAAAAGCCTCCTCTAAGGATTTTGTTACTCTCTTGGCTTGTAGCTTGCCTTCCGAGATGTTGTGCTCCCATTCTTTCAATAGAATGTTTCCTCTGGTCTACTCTGAAATGGTGAACCTGGGAGTACTTCCCGGATCCCTATTGTTTGTGGCTATCACAGCTTCTTGGAAGGTGACCCATCCTGCTCCAGGTTCCCTTTCTCTAGCAGTTAAATTCTCCAACACTTGATTAACCAGCAAACAGTTGTCCCGGATCACCTCCACCTTGGCGAACAAATTTCCTTGGGCCGTAGAGACTCTGCTCCAAATCTCCATCGCCTGGGATTGGAACATCCCGATATTTATCACTTTGCTTTCAACGATTTCCACCCTAGCCTGCAGCTATTCGATCAAATATTTTTACTGGCTTGCTTGCATCTAACCATCCTGAGCCACCAGCTGTGTTTGTTCGAGCTTAGTCTTGAGTAGCTCTATCTCAGCTTTATCGGCCAACCTTGCTTGCTCTATACCTACACTCGTCTCGTCCTTGGCAGTCTCTGTTGTTGTGGCTAATCTGGCTTCCAGGGTCTTAATGAGGTGATTTTTTCATTTAAGCTGGTTTTTCAAGACCCGGACTGAAAATTGGTTCGCTGTGGCATATGCACCTAATGTCCCAGCTATTTCTGTTGCGAACTGCTCAGTTTTCTTGTCCTTCCCATCAGTCATAACTTTGTATTTCTTGATTGGTGATTCCCCTTCCTGGTAGAATTCTCTCTTTACCACTGAATTTCTCTTCTTATCAAAGAAGAAATCATTTAGAGGGAGCTCTTCCACCCTTATAGGCCTCAAATCTTCATTGAAGATCCACCCTGCATCAATATTTCCCTGAGTTGACTGCAAGGGAGTAACTGATGTGATAGGATCCCTGATTTGTTTTGATGATTGTCCTGGAATAGTAACCGGACTCTGCTTCTTCGGTGGCTCGGGAGTCTTTATCTCTGCTTTCGGACTCTTCGTTTGCTCTCCCCCGTCCTGGTGTTTTTCCTGATCGGGAGTCGCATCCTTGAAGCCTTCGACGTCTTTTTGTTTCACCTCCGTTGTACTCGGACTCTCGCCCCATAATACTGCGGGAAGACAGCTGCGTCTATGTTCTTGGAATTTTAGAACATCGGCCCTCTCTTCAGGTGCCAATGTTTGGATCCGAGCTAAAATCTCAGTGTAAGATCTTGTGCCTCGGAAAATGTCATCCGAGGGAAAAATTTTGTGCTCAAATCTCTTGAGCCCACAACTAGCCAAATGATTACTCACGACCCTTTGCGAATCCTGCTTCTTGTATTCAATAAGGACCAAATTTAGGTCTTACAGGGTTGCTGCCTCAGCTTTGGCATGCCCAAAATCTAATAAAGAATATGAATTTAAATGAACAGGAAAAGGTGGCCATACCTTCTTTGAGTATCCCTTAAGCTCCTTGCTTATACCACCGATTACTGTTTTTCTAGCAACCTCAGGACAAGCCAGCTTATCTGGAATGAATAATGGCAATGCATGAAGGGGAACAGAAGCCTCGAAAACTCTGAGATATGAGAATTCGGCTTCTACATTCCAGTCAGCTATGCTTCTCAGATTCATCACTATACTGTCCGAGATCCTGGGTGGCGGGTGACCGAAAATAATGACATGCAGAGGCACCATCACCCAGTTGAAGATTTCATATACAAAATATGTCGCTTTGTTTTCCCATAACTTTGAATGATAGACGTGAATGGGCTCGGCCTCTCCTGGAGTCCAACTTCAGTTCATTAAGGGGAATGGTGTTAGAAAGCACACGGCGTCCATAATATATGCAGACATAAAAAATGCAGAAATTTTTCCACTCTCTTTCTGCGCCCAATACTCCGTAATTCGACTAGTCAAGCTATCGGACATCATTTTTGCCCAGTTGAAGGAACAGCCTTTGGCGACTCGAAATATTAGAGGCACCTATTGAAGAAATAAATGTGAGGTTTCCTCTCTCCCATATAATCTACATGCCATCATAGCTACATACTTGTACTGTGGTTCTAAGGAAGCTATTGAATATATACCATGATTGTCTGCCCTGAACTTCGCGGGGTGCGAAACCCAATCTCTTATTAAGCTAGACATGGTTTTGTCATACTGCACACATTCCTTCTGTTTGAACTCATCCAAGAATTTGGCATCATATGTGAGGTTGGATGTTGGGGGCAGCTTGTACATGGCTTGCAGATGTCCAGGCCTGAAAGTCCCGATGGTGACCTTCTACTCATTCATGATGGTTCTGGTTGGTAAGTCCACATGGTCTAATGCCCATCGGACCATATCATAATAGGGGAGTAGTCACGGCCAGAACGCTAATTTAAGCATTCTGAATTGAATGACGATCTTATACTTGGTGGTTATGTTGTCTTTTTCATTGTCGCTGGAATCATCGAAATAATCCACTAATTCGGCCTGCAAAACATCAGAGACGAACAACCAGTTCAGGACCGAGTCGACACTTCGAGGTGAAGTATCAGCGACGTTGTCTGAACCTTGCCCTGAAACCTCAACACTGGCTTTGGATGCTTTTCGTGGGGCCATGACTAGAGATCCTGCTTTAGCTCTTCTGCGATAAAAATTCATATACATACAGAAGTTAGCTCGCTGAGAAAGTGTGCTCTGTGTAATATAGAAATGCATTTGTTATAATTAATAACAGTTCTATATATATTCAAAAACTCGGTACTTTTTAGAAGAGATCTGTCAAATCATGTTTAGAAATAAATTTAGCCATAAAAACCCAATATTTATATGTCGATTCGCCTTATTTCTAATTAATGCCATAAATTTTGGCGGTTCGAAATGTCAGTTGGTGTAAGGAAGGATTTAAACTGCTTCATGAACTGTGCAAGCATCAAAACACGGGAGAGAATGGTTTGTCTTAATTAATCCAGTTTTACCGAAGTTAATTAATCTTTCGGTACTCGTTGTATCAGGGATTTTGCTTTAACACTTTGAAACTCTAACACCTAAGATTGTGATGATTGATTTTGGTTAATAAAAACACAATTGTGATTAGGAGCTTAATTAATTACGTAATTATTATATTTTCCATATCACGACTCAGAGCTTCGAAGATAAGTTTCCGGGAAGTTTGCATGCCGAGCTGCGAAACCGCGAGATCGCGAAAATACGACTTAATTAAAAGGGAAGATAAACTCAGATTAAGTGATTAATTAATTATGTTCATATCCTTATCATGATTTCGCGAGTCAGGGCTTAGACAGTGTAACTTTTTAAAAAGAAAACATCGAGTGGCGAATTGTCGACAGAACTTTACCATGGCTTAGCTTTTACTTTTAACCTTGACATGGGTTACTAAAATAAGAACTTTGTGGTCTCGGCTATCGGGGCTACGACAATAAACTTTTGGATTTGGTGAACGCTGAGGTGCGAAAACCCGATGACGTTTAATCATGATTTAGGAAAACTTTACTCCCGTTACTACCCTGGGTGAAATTTTAAAGTGATTTCATTGTTTCGTTGCTCGGGACTTATGAATTACATGATCTATAGAATCCAACATGCAAAATCCCGAGGTAGAACACAAGGGGAAAATTTTTTGCCGAAAAGTAGAACTCACCTCGAGAGTACAATAATCATCATTGTTGTGTGATAAGACTTCAGAAATTTTGAAACCACGGACGGAAAATACAAAAACCATCTTTCGATTTCGAGCATTGAGACATGAAATTTGAGACGGACTAGAAAAAACAAAGGCGGCTCCAACGTAGGCTCCAACGTAGGATCCCATTTTCTTTTAAGACGGGAATAACAGTAGACCACGTGCCAATATTGGGTAAATGGAGTCAAAAGCTTCAATTAGGCGAAAAAGGTTCATGAGGACATGGTATCGAAGGGGGTAAGAGACTTCATTTTTTACCTTGAAAAGCCTTTCAAACTCATATATTCTTCTTAAATTTAGTCGTAGTCCCTTTCACGACTTCCCCTTTCCCGTTACCAAATTCAAGTCTGCCTTAAGACAATCAAAACTGTTCTAGGAGACCCAACAGATCTTGTGGTTATCAGCTTGCATCAAAAGAAGAAGATTATATGTTTTTAATTAGGAAGTCTCGTCTAAACTTAGCATGTAGATCAAGTTTTTAAAAAGAATTGGTTACTAGAGTAGAGTGATATTCATGTATAACAGCCTTACAGATATCTTAGATATTGCTTCACTGCCAATGAGCCTGTTCAGTACCTTGGTGAAGTTATCTGGCCCCTTTTACTGAATTTCCTTTCACCACTTCAAAATATATTTATGCATTTAAATGTTGAGATGAGGGCAATCATTTCTAAATTTCCTTTCATCGTCTCTTGGACTAGATGGGGGCAATCATTTCTGAATTTCCTTTCACCACATGTCTTATAATTTTCTTTTTAGAGCGCGAAGATGGGGGCAATCAGTTTGTATCAGGGCTGATATCTGTGTAATATTTTTCATTATAGGTCTGTCAACTTGCTTTGATTACTCGGTACCAACCTTCCCTTGACCTTCACAACACCTTCATTCTTAGGGAAAAAGGGAAAATAATTTTCTTGGGGCATTCTATTTGAGCAAGCCTCAATCCTCCAATATTGTTGAAAAACCTAGGAAAGTTAGGATCACTTTAAGCGTCCCTTTGTTTAGTAGGGGATCGAGGAGTTGTGAAGACCCGCTTTCTTTCCACAATCTGCTTTGAGGCTCACGAGGTTGAAACAAAAACTGTTATCCCTTCTTACGCGAAACAGAAAGATGCTGACCTTTTTTTTTTAAGGTAAACCCGAAGATAGAAAAGGGTGACAGGTAGTGACTTATGGACTGAAAATACAGAGGTCAACAAATTCAAAACTGACTCTTGTAGATCTTTTTTGAGGATACTTTACTTTGACTGACTGCTTTTAATTTGGGTGAATCATTTAATTTGCCTCAATTTTTTATAAACAAAGAAACAACTCTGTTATTTATCAGTTCAACCGATATTGTTGTTTGAATGAGGTTACCTCGATTTTCTTTAATAGTCCTTTAGAACATGTCCTTTAGGAAACCTCATCTATACCTTTTCGTTTCAATCTCTTTGCACAATATAAAAATATTAGGTATCACCTGTTTAGGCCGATTTCTTTCTGATACCAACTTTTGGTTTGCTTCTCCTGCTTGTTTTGTGTGCAGCTGGGATCCTGTAAGAGGCAAATACGAAGGTTATCGGGGCTATCTGAAAGGTGTCGAAAGTTCATGAAAGAAAAAGAAAGTCAAAAGCAATGCGTAAATGAAAAATATATATATGTATACAAAGTATATATATAAGTATACAAAAATAATTTTATTTTTTATTTTTTTAAGCGACTGTTATGTCATATAATGCTTCAGATAATGCCCGTTGACAGGGGCGTTGAAGATTTCACCGTCTATATTTTCCAGTAGGAAAGAATTTTTTCCCTCAAGAGTCGAGACTCTGAATGGCCCATACTAGAGGTGGTCAAATTTACCATGTTTTGCTTCTTCTTCCTTTCTTGCATCCCACCTTAACACTAAATCACCTGGGAGGAAATCTCTGTCCTTTGCTTTGCGGTCGAATAATGCCTTCATGTCATCTTGGTATTTCTGCAACTTTTCATCTACTTCGACCCTATGTTGTTGAACCTCAATCGGCTGATTTATCCTCCTAGTGACATGATTGGGTTCTTCATTTTGATCTTTCCATAACTTCATACTGGGAGCGCTAGGTTTATAGGTAGCACATCATCGGTCCCATATACCATCTGAAAAGGCAAAATGTTGATTGACCTTTTTGTGCTTATGCGATTCGCCCACAATGCATATTTTAAGTGCACATGCCAAGACCTTTTATTTTCATCCAATACTTTCTTGATTATATTTACCAGGCTCTTGTTAGATGACTCAGCCAATCTGTTCCCCTGGGGATAATATGTTATGGAATGTCCAAGAACGATGTTATACTTCTGACAGAAGCTGATCATAGCCATAGATTTAAAGGCTTGGGCATTGTCTGTAACTATCTTTCGGGGGAAACCAAATCTAGACAAAATGTTGTCTTCTAAGAAATCGATTACCACCGAGTCTATTGCCCTTTTGGTTGGAATGGATTCCACCCATTTAGTAAAATAATCTGTTGATGTTAAGATCCACTTGTGTTGAGCACTAGAATGGGGATTAATCTCACCTATGAAGTCTAGACCCCATTGCTGAAATGGGGCTTCATCTTTGACTGGAACTAAAGGCAGTGCCGAGAGCTTCTATTTACCTGCAAACAGTTGACAAGGGTTGCAGGCTTAGACTTTGGCATTAACGTCCGAGAAAAGTTTTGTCCAGTAGTACCCAGCCCTCAGAATTTTGTAAGTTGTAGCTCTCCAAATGTGATTCCCCCAATAGATTCCCTCATGAAATTCGTCTATAACCCGTTGAGTTTCTGATTCGACTAAACAAACTAACAGGAAACCGAGTGGATCTTTCCAATATAGCTGACTTTCGGCGATACAATATTTAACTGCATGGAGTTTTAAAGTTCTAGCGTTTGATGGTGATAGCTCATTTGGGCATTTTAAAGTTAGCAGGTATGATACTATGTCTTTGTACCAACCTAACGATATGAATTTATCTTCGATCCTGTTTGGACTTGTTTGCTCATTCAGCTCGTTCAGGTTCATGTCTTCGTCGCCTTCCTGCAGGCAATTGATACCTAGGGCTCTGAAATTTGACTCAGCTAAGAGTTTGGCCAGGCCTTGTCCTTTTATCAATTTGGTTGGTTTGACTTCTAGATCAAATTCTCGAATTTTGGCGAGCCAACGCCCTCTTTTTCCATCGCTATCTAGCTGTACCAAAATATCTTTCACCAAACTAGTAGGTACGTACGCAATTATCATGGAGTGTAGTACATACGTTCTGAATGCTTTTAATGCTTTTACCATGGAGTACGCTTGTTTTTCTATTATATCATACTTCAGTTCTGCGTCTCTAAGGCTCTTGCTGAAAAAGGTGATTGGTTGTTCGAAACCTTCTTCGTTCTTTTGTAGGAGTACCGCAGCAATAGTGTGTTCTGAGGCAAATGAGAAAATAAGAAAATCTTTTAGATAGTCAGGACTCACTAATACAGGTGCCTCGATTATGACCTTATTAATATGTGTGAACGATGCTTTGGCCTTGGTCGTCCATTTTACTTCGCTGTCCTTTTTCAACATACCTGTGATCAATTTTACAATCTCAGCGAAATTCGGGATAAATCTTCGTAAAAAAATTATTCTTCCTAAGAAAGATTGAATCTCTTTTACATTTTTGGGAATATTTATAGTATCTATTGCTTCAATCCTCTTAGGATCAATCTTGATTCCATCCCTAGATACGATATGACCCAAAAGATTACCTTCCCGCATGGTGAAATGTGATTTCTTTGGATTTAAAGATAGACCAAACCTGCGACATTTTTCGAAAGTCTGTTTAAGATGTATCAAGTGTTCTTCATTGGTTTTAGAGAAAACCATCAAACCGTCAAGATAAATGACTACGAACTTATCCCTTTCACCGATGAAAGTGATGTCCATAGCGCGCTGGAACGTGGCCACTGCATTCATCAAACCAAAAGGCATTTTATCATACATGAACGTACCCCATGGTGTGGTGAAAATGGTTTTTTCTCTGTCTTGTTCATTCATGGCGATTTGATTATAACCAGAGAACCCGTCAATCATAAACATTCGGTTGGATCCAACTACCTTTTCTAGCACATGGTCCATTTTGGGCAGTGGATAGTTGTCCTTGAGAGATGACTTATTTAAATTTCAGAAATCCACACACACTCTGATTTCCCCATTCTTTTTCCTGACCGGGACCAGGTTTGCTACCCAGTCTAAATATCTCAGAGGTACTATTATTTTCGCGTCTAAAAGTTTCTTAACTTCTTTTTTGATCACAGGTAACAAAATGGGGTTGATTTGTCTAAGATTTTGCCTAAATGGTTTGACCCCAGGCTTTAGAGGTATCTTGTGATCAATTACGGAAGTGTCGTATGTCTTTAACTCATCATAAGACCAGGGGAAAAAATCCTTATATTGTCTGAGCAGGTCTTTATATTTACTTTTTATTTCGGGAGGGAGGAACTTGGATATTTTTACCATCCTGGATTCTTCTTTGGTTCCTATATCACAGTCCTCCACTTCTTTTGGTTGGGGTTGTAAGGTGGATTTTACAGGTATGTCGTTTTGATCAAAAAGTCTTTCTAAAGGAATCAATCCTTTCGAAATCTGGTTGTTTTTAAGGACCAGCATGCGATGATCTGAGATTTTGTCTCAAAAATATTTAGGATCCTCCCCTTCTTGCATGATCCATATCGGGTCATTTTGATTTTCTTGGTCTGCATGAGTTTCGGAGAATTCACCTACTACTTCAAGAAACTTCTTAATTTGTTCGTCATCCTCAAAGACCTACCAATGATGGATATTGTCTGGTATAGATGGTCGGTGTCTGATTTCTATGTGATACTTCAATTTGAAAGTCATGGGAGGAGAGAAGGTTGAAGCTTCTTTAGCCAATGTATCAGCATGTAAGTTCTTTGCATGTGGGATGAAGTGGACATTTATGGATGAGAAAAAGTTTTCCATCAGATCCCAGGCACAATTCCTGTATGATCTTAATCTGGGATGCTTGGCTTGGTACTGTCGATTTGTTTGTTTGACTATTAACTCTGCATCTCCATATACCTCTAAGTTATTTATCTTTAGCTTCTTGGAAGCCTCTAATCCTAAGACCAACGCTTTGTATTCACATATGTTGTTAGTGTAATCTATATCCCATTGCAGTCTGTAGGAAAAGGGAACCACGAACTTTCCTTCGGGAGCCACTAAGAGCACTCCTGCACCAGCCCCTTCACAAGATAAGACACCGTCAAAATACATTTTCCAGACACCGGTGCTACACAGATCCTCTGTCATATAACTTGACTCTTCCTTCTATATATCATTTTCCTCCGGACAACCATCTAAATCATCATCAAAAGATAAGATACAATTTCCTAAATCTTGATCCGCAATGTAAATAGGGAAATTGTTTGGGTTTTGAGGGTTGCTTACTGTGTATGCTAACCTCATTTCTCTATACAACCGAGTAAATTTCCCACCAAACATAGGAATTGTGGCGAACGTCATATCCAATTGAATATAACCCCCCAGCTTGGCTCCCCATGACCTAGACAACAATAAGCCATATTCTGGGGGAATATGTGCAATAACCACATCCATCAGGATACTCTTAACCGGGACCTGTGCCAGGGTAACTACTAAGTCCTTTATCATTCCCATACACTTAACCCTTCTTGAGTCAAAAGAGTAAATATCTCCATAAGGTCTAGTGATCTAGAGACCCAATTTGTCCATAATGATCTTAGGCATAACGTTGTGGGAGGCTCTAGAGTCTAACATGCAATTATGTAGCAATTGATCATATACATTTAAAGTGATATAAAAGGGAGCAATGGTGTCTTTGGCCCCTTCAAAATGTGGACCAAAAGTGATGTTAGGTTTGTCATCTTCCAGGTTTAAAACGCCAGACTGGCTTTCTAGCTCTGAGACACCCATCACTTTGGTCATCTGCTTTCGATAAGCGGGGTTTTTTGCTAATTCTACCAAAGGGATTAGTATCTTAATTTTACTTATCTCGTTTTCAAAACTGAAAGCTCCGCTCACCTTGTTTGTTTCTTTGGTTGAGACTTTTGAATCCTTCCTTTCTGAACCGCTTTATTACTCATGGTCTTAGTTGAAGACATAATTTTATTTACTGTTTCGGTCCCTTGTGCTTGGGTCTCAACCTTTCCCACTTCGGACTCTTATGTGCTTACTACTTTCATTTTGTTGTTGGGTAATAAGGTCTCTTTCGGAGTAGGCTCATAAGTTTGACCTCTTTGGAGGATTTTCTTGGGTTGAGCAGTTGAGATGGGCTTACTCTTAGATCTTAAGTTGTACTTAGGTTGGATCTTAGCCATTATCATTTCAGTTTCCTGTTGAGAGCCACAAAGGTCAGTATGATCACTTTCTTCACCCTTAACCGACGGTTGTTGAGTGCTTAGAGATTTCTCATAATCTTCTCTAGTTAGATACGGTTGTGTGCAGTCATCACTGAAGTTTGTGACATCATTATCCGAATCTCCGAAATCTTGGAGATCGTTCGCTCCTATAAAATTCTCACTCTTTAAGGGAGCTTGTATTTTTTGATCTTCCTTTTTTATTTGTATTTGTTGGTTCGGGGGGTTGGGGTTCCTCTTGAAATCCTTTTTGGGGAAAGAATCAGCTTTGGCCTGTTCAAGCTCCATTCTGAATATTTTATTAGATAGTTCTTTAATTACTCTGGCCATATCGTCTACCCTATCATATGTGGATCTATTAGACCCTGACGGACCTGCTTGTTCTCTAAAGCATTTAGTTTCTCGGTTTCCCATTTCTACTTTAGCTTTAAGCTTACCAGAAGCCATCATATTAGACTCAATTTCTACAGCATCATCCTGTATTCGGTTTAGGGTGGCTCCCCTTATTTCTCGCAAAAGGAGTGCAAAATCCGGTTCGAAATCCCCTGCGAAAGTTACCTTGGTCGTGGGTTGGGATGGTCTAACCTTGGCTGGGATTTTGTTATACAGTTTGTTAAATCTTTGAATAAATTCCATGATTGTTTCTGAATTCTTTTTTCTTAAAGAATTCAGGCTCGGTTAAATAATATAGGTGGTCTTTTCTCTCGCCCCATTATCTGAGGAAAGCATCTTCCAAGGCGTCATAAGACAAGATAAATGATGCAGGTAAACTCCGAAACCAAGTTCGGACCTGGCCTTCAAAGGTTTGGACAAGTAGTCTCGAATATACATCCTCATGTTCGATACCTAGGATGTCTACAAATTGATCAAAGAAATTAATGTGTTCTGTTGTAGTCAAATCTCCTTCCCGAGTAAATTTTGGCAAATTTTTTATGTAATTTTCGGGAAGGTCGTGCAAAGGAACGGGCAATACCAAGGGAGCGTATCTTGCTACAAATTTCACAAACACTCTAGGAGGGGGGGGGCAGGCCCTTGGCCTCCAACTCCTCCTACAGGAGCTCCTCCCCCTCCTCCTCCGATAAAACCTCCACCTCCTCCTATAAACCCTCCACCTCCTCCTCTGGCGGTTGCCATTGTTATTTGTGGAAAGTTGTAAAGGGGGTTTCGAAAAATTAAAAGTGAATCTTTATTTTCTTTGTGAGGAGGAAAATCCAGCAATGAAAGATAAGGAACGCGAGGACTTAGTTCCTCAGATTTTCAAGAGACGAAATTGGGAGAACCGATGGGTGTGGAAACCGAATGTGTAACACACTCTTCAGAATTAGGTGAGGTCGGGAAATTTAACTGAAGGAAAGATGGTATGTCAACTACTGACGAACTTTCAAGAGGGCCCTTTCCTTTGTGTACTAAGGGGACTGTCAGATGAATCTCACTCCTAACGTCAGAACAGTTTGACGTTAAATCTTTAGCATCAAAGAGAGGACTGCGAGAAGTTGAGGGTTCAGAAGAACTCTTAGTCTTTAGTTGTGTGGGTTTAGGTTTGTAGACTGTAGTGGTTGGCTTAAGAGAGCCTCTCACCTTTAGAATCTTCTCAGGATTGGTAATGGGCGTAATCTGCTTACCATCAAGGTTTTGTCTAGTATTCCTTTGACCAGATGCCAGTTTATTACTTGTGAAGTTGCCAAGTGAAAGATTTGGAAATCCTTAAAAAGGTGTGTACTCTTTGTTCACTATCAAAGGGTAACACTTTCAACAAAAAGAAAAATGTTGTTTTCCCAGGGAAAAATATTTCGTAACTTCGGTCCCCGACAACGGCGCCAAAAAGATGGTGTTCCAGAGTCTGTACTTAAGGCTTAGAAGTACAGTGTCTAGGCATATGAAAGTGGGTAAAGGGTAGAGAAGAGAGAAACATCAAACTTCGGCAAGGGAAACTAGGGAAGATTTCTATGTTGGCATTGTCTAGCTTCCAATTGTTCCTGGATGGTTATATCATGTTCAATCACTACCCATGAACGTTCGAGTTCAACCCGGTTGGTGGCTGTTTTAAGAATGGTGTCGAAAAGGTTTAAGGCAATATGTGTTTGATTTGATAATCCAGGTTCAATATTGGGCTAAGTTGGTACAGGGACAGTCATGGAGGAATAGTAAAATAAGGAAATTTCAGGGAGAAATTAAGTGTTGTCTCAATTCGGTCGTATAAAAGAGATTTTACGGTTTCAGAAATAAAAAACAAAGGTGCAAATCCAAGGATCTTTCCCATAACTGAGTTATATCTTAATAAAAATGTATGAGGTGGGAGAAAACATTTAGTTGTCTATCGAGTAAGGCTCCTATCAAGGGAGAATCTCACGTATAAACAGAAGAAGAAAACTGTTAGGAAATAACCCAATGAAGCATAAAATATATATAGAATTCTGAAAGTGTTGACTGGTCTTACACCTGTTGATAGTTGGTACAGAGGAAAAACAGTAAACAATACAGAAAACCAAAATTCATTCACTATAGTAGAGGTTGTACTAAATTATAGCGAAGCATTCATCAGATAAGAATATGAAATGAAACGAAATATGAGATACAAGAAAACAAACTCATAACACAATCATGACGGAATTGAGAATCTTCAGATTTGCTTTGTATTAACTCTCAAAATGCAAAAACTTTGTTACAATCGACACAAAAAGGTCCAGCCATTTTTTCTTTCTTTCTATGGTATATTTATACAGTTTTACAATAAGATGGAATCTCAATCGTTACAAAAATTTCGGTTATGATAGGGAGGAGAGCAATCGCTCCATTTCTTCTTCTCTGTCTTCACTTGGTGCCAGAAGTTTGTCCTCGCGCGTGTTCGGTACAAGTGACACATCGTTCAACCAGCCGAGATATCATCCTTGATGGTTCTTCTTGACAGTTGGATTCAAAAGAGTAACAATCTCAGGTTAATTGTGGCAGCCTGTCTTCCATCTGTCTGTCTATGATGTCAATAGCACATAATTGCATGCTTGGTTTAATCATACATTTGTCTATTTGGACTATGTCCGCCATAGTCACTTGTGAGATCTCGGCTGAATCTCTTTCCTCTCTTTCACTTAGATCAAGTGAGATTTTTGGCATATTCATTTGAATCAATGCATCGGCATTACCTCCACTATCAATGCCTAGCAGACTACCATATATAGAGATAAAATCCTCCTCTAAGGATTTCGTTACTCTCTTGGCTTGCAGCTTGCCTTCTGAGATGTTGTGTTCCCATTCTTTCAATAGAATATTTCCTCTGGTCTGCTCCGAAATGGTGAACCTGAGAGTACTTCCCGGATCCCTATTGTTTGTGGCTATCACAGCTTCTTGGAAGGTGACCCATGCTACTCCAACTTCCCTTTCTCTAACAGTTAAATTCTCCAACACTTGATTAACTAGCAAATAATTGTCCCGAATCACCTCCACCTTGGTGAACAAATTTCATTGGGCCGCAGAGACTCTGCTCCAAATCTCCATCACCTGGGATTGGAACATCCCGATATTTATCACTTTGCTTTTGGAAATTTCCACCCTAGCCTGAAGTTGTTCGGTCAAATATTTTTGTTGGCTCACTTGCATCTGACCATCCCGAGCCACCAGTTGTGTTTGTTCGAGCTTAGTCTTGAGCAGCTCTATCTCAGCTTTATCGGCCAACCTTGCTTTCTCTATACCTACACTCGCCTGGTCCTTGGCAGTCTCCGTTGTTGTGGCTAATCTGGCTTCCAGGGTCTTAATGAGGCAATTTTTTCGTTTAAGATGGTTTTTCAAGACCCCGACTAAAAATTGGTTCATTGTGGCATATGCACCTAATGTCCCAGTTATTTCTGTTGTGAACTGTTCAGTTTTCTTGTCCTTCCCATCGGTCATAACTTTGTATTTCTTAACTGTCGATTCCCCTTCCTGGTAAAATTCTCTCTTTGCCACTACCTTTCTCTTCTTATCAAAGAAGAACTCATTTGGAGGGAGCCCTTCCACCCTTATAGGCTTCAACTCTTCATTGAAGATCCACCCTGCATCAATATTTCCCTGAGTTGACTGCAAGGGAGTAACTGATGTGATAGGATCCCTGATTTGTTTCGATGATTATCCCAGAGTAGTAACCGGACTCTTCTTCTTCGACGGGTCGGGAGTCTTTATCTCTGCTTTCGAACTCTTCATTTTCTCTCCCCCAACCTGGTGTTTTTCCTAATCGGGAGTCGCATCCTTGGAGCCTTCGGCGTCTTTTTGTTTCACCTCCATTGTACTCAGACTCTCACCCCGTCATACTATGGGAAGATAGTTGCGCCTATGTTCTTGGAATTTCAGAAAATCGTCCCTCTCTTCAGGTGCCAATTTTTGGATCCGAGCTAAAATCTTGGAGTAAGATCTTGCACCTTGGAAAATTTCATCTGAGGGCAAATTTTTGTGCTAAAATCTCTTGAGCCCGCAACTGGCCAAATGACTACTCACGACCCTTTGCGAATCGTGCTTCTTGTATTCAATAAGGACCAAATTTAGGTCTTCTAGGGATGCTGCCTCAGCTTTGGCATGCCTGAAATATAATAAAGAATATGAATTTAAATGAACAGGAAAAGGTGGCCATACCTTCTTTGAGTATCCCTTAAGCTCCTTGCTTATACCACCGATTACTGTTTGTCTAGCAACCTCAGGACAAGCCAGATTGTTGGGAATGAATAATGGCAATGCATGTGGGGGAACAGAAGCCCTGAAAACTCTGAGATATGAGAATTTGGATTCTACATACCAGTCAGCTATGCTACTCAGATTCGTCACTATAATGTCTGAGATCCTGGGTGGCAGGTGACCGAAAATAATGACATGCAGAGGCACCATCACCCAGTTGAAGATTTCATATACGAAATCTGCCGCTTTGTTTTCCCATAACTTCAAATGATAGACGTGAATGGGCTCGGCCTCTGCTAGAGTCCAAATCTAGTTCATTAATGGGAATGGTGTTAGAAAGCACACGGCATCCATAATATATGCAGACATAAAAAATGCAGAAATCTTTCCACTCTCTTTCTACGCCCGATACTCCGTAATCCGACTGGTCAAGCTATCGGACAGCATTTTCACCCAGTCGAAGGAACAGCCTTCGGCGACTCGAAATATTAGAGGCACCCATTGAAGAAATAAATGTGAGGTGTCCTCTCTCCCGTATAATCTGCATGTCATCATAGCTACATACTTGTATTGTGGTTCTAAGGAAGCTATTGAATATATACCATGACTGTCTGCCCTAAACTTCGCGGGGTGAAAAACCCAATCTCTTATTAAGCTAGACATGGTTTTGTCATACTGCACACATTCCTTCTGTTTGAACTCATCCAAAAATTCGGCATCATATGTGAGGTCGGATGCTGGGGGCAGCTTGTACATGGCTTGTAGATGTTCAGGCCTAAAAGTCTTGGTGGTGACCTTCTGCTCATTCATGATGGTTCTGGTTGGTTTGTCCACATGGTCTAATGCCCATCGGACCATATCATAATAGGGGAGTAGTCACGGCCTGGAAACTACTTTATGCATTCCGGATTGAATGACGATCTTATACTTGGTGGTTATGTCGTCTTTCTCATTGTCACTGGAATCATCAGAATAACCCACTAATTCGGCCTGTAGAACATCAAAGATGAACGACCAATTCGGGACTGAGTCGACACTTCGAGGTGAAGTATCAGCGACGTTGTCCGAACCTTGCCCCGAAACCTCAACACTGGCTTTGGATGCTTTTCACGGGGCCATGACTGGAGATCCTTCTTTAGCTCTTCTGCGATAAAAATACATATACATACAGAAGTTAGCTCGCTGAGAAAGTGTTCTCTGTGTAATATAGAAATGCATTTGTTATAATGAATAGCAGTTCTATATATATTCAAAAACTCGGTACTTTTTAGAAGAGATCTGGCAAATCATGTTTAGAAATAAATTTAGCCATAAAAACCCAATCTTTATATGTCAATTCGCCTTATTTCTAATTAATGCCATAAATTTTGGCGGTTAGAAATGTCAGTTGGCGTAAGGAAGGATTTAAACTGCTTCATGAATTGTGCAAGCATCAAAACACGGGAGAGAATGATTTGGCTTAATTAATCCGGTTTTACCGAAGTTAATTAATCTTTCGGTACTCGTTGTATCGGGGATTTTTCTTTAACACTTTGAACCTCTAACATCTGAGATGCGATGATTGATTTTGGTTAATAAAAATGCAATTGTGATTAGGAGCTTAATTAATTACGTAATTATTATATTCACCATATCGCGACTCGGAGCTTCGAAGATAAGTTTCCGGGAAGTTTGCATGCCGAGCTGCGAAACCGTGAGATTGCGAAAATATGACTTAATTAAAAGGGAAGATAAACTCGGATTAAGTGATTAATTAATTATGTTCATATCCTTATCATGATTTCGCGAGTCGGGGCTTAGACAGTGTAACTTTTTAAAAAGAAAACGTCGAGTGGCGAATTGCCGACAGAACTTTACCATGGCTTAGCTTTTACTTTTAACCTTGACACGGGTTACTAAAATAAGAACTTCGTGGTCTCGGCTATCGGGGCTACGACAATAAACTTTTGGATTTGGTGAACGTCGAGGTGCGAAAACCCGATGACGTTTAATCATGATTTAGGAAAACTTTACTCCCATTACTGCCCTGGGTGAAATTTTAAAGCGATTTCATTGTTTCTTTGCTCGGGACTTATGAATTACGTGATCTATAGCATCCAACATGCGAAATCCCGAGGTAGAACACAAGGGGGAAAAAATTTTCCGAAAAGTAGAACTCACCTCAAGAGTACAATAATCATCGCTGCTACGTGATAAGACTTTAGAAATTTTTAAACCACGGACGGAAAATACGAAAACCATCTTTCGATTTTGAGCATTGAGACATGAAATTTGAGATGGGCTAGAAAAAACAAAGGCG
Organism: Picea sitchensis; assembly: GCA_010110895.2. Taxonomy (NCBI): domain Eukaryota; kingdom Viridiplantae; phylum Streptophyta; class Pinopsida; order Pinales; family Pinaceae; genus Picea; species Picea sitchensis. The sequence continues at coordinate 100,972 of SNQJ01S0010430.1, forward strand.
GCTCCAACAACATCCATCACAAATTTCTTCCACCGACCCCGCATAGTGAGTAGTGAATGGGGCCAACATTGAAATGTTTTCAATCTATGCCTGTATGCATCGAAATTTGACATGGTTAGACTAGATAGTTGCCTTGAAGGTATGGGAGGGTTTCGATACTTAAGGATGTTTGATGTCCCCGCATAATATTTGAGATCATCCATGTTTGCATCAATGTTCAATATAATGGATGACTCATTTTCATCATTATTCATTGCCATCTATAGAATCTTTTTTAGAACTCTCTTGAAATGTCATGGCACATCCAATACACCCATCACAAATGTCATCTTGCACTGACCCCGCATAGTGACCAATGAATGGGGCCAACGTTGAAATTTCTTCAAACTGTGCATGTATGCATTGAAACTCGACATTGTTAGACTAGACACATGCCTTGACGGTATGGGAGGGTTTCAAGAATTAAGGATGTCTGATGTTCTGGCCACATAATCTTTGATATTGTCCATGTTTGCAACAATGTTCATAATGGGTGTCTCATTGTCAAATGTTGTTGTTTCCATCTATAGAATCTTTGTTGGAAATCTCTTGAAATTTCATGGAACTTCCACTTCACCCACCACAAATGTCATGCACTGACCCTGCATAGTGAGCAGTGAATGGGGCCAACGTTGAAATTTATTCAATATGTGCTTGTATGCATCGAAATTTGACATGGTTAGACTAGACACGTGCCTTGACCGTATGGGATGGTTTCAAGACTCAAGGATGTATGATGTCCCAACATAATATTTCAGATCGTCCACATTTTCATCAATGTTCATCATGTTGCACCTCTCATTGTCATCATTTGTCATTCCCTTCTTTAGAATATTTGTCGAAACTATCTTGAACTTTGATATGGAACTTCAAATACACCCATCACAAATTTCTTCCACTGACTCCTCACAGTGAGCAGTGAATGGGGCCAACGTTGAAATGTTTTCAATCTGTGCTCGTATGCATCCAAATTTGACATCGTTAGACTAGATAGTTGCCTTGAAGGTATGGGAGGGTTTCGTTACTTAAGGATGTTTGATGTCCCCACATAATATTTGAGATCATCCATGTTTGAGATAATATTTGAGATCAACGTTCAATATAATGGATGTCTCATTCTCATCATTCTTCATTTCCGTCTATAGAATCTTTTTCGGAACTCTCTTGAAATATCATGGCACATCCAATACACCCATCACAAATGTCATCTTGCACCGACCCCGCATAGTGATCAGTGAATGGGGCCAACGTTGAAATTTCTTCAAACTGTGCATGTATGCATCGAAATTCAACATAGTTATACTAGACACATGCCTTGACAGTATGGGAGGGTTTAAATACTCAAGGATGCTTGATGTCCCAGCCACATAATATTTGATATCGTCCATGTTTGCAACAACATTCATAACTGGCGTCTCATTGTCAAATGTCGTTGTTTCCATCTATAGAATCTTTATTGGAACTCTCTTGAAATGTCATGGAACTTCAAATTCACCCACCACAAATGTCATGCACCAACCCCGCATAGTGATTAGTGAATGGGGGCAACGTTGAAATTTCTTCAATATGTGCATGTATGCATCTAAATTTGACATGGTTAGACTAGACACATGCCTTCACAGTACGGGAGGGTTTCAAGACTCAAGGATGTATGATGTCCCAACATAATCTTTGAGATCATCCACATTTGCATCAACTTTCATCATGTTGCACCTCTCATTGTCATCATTCGTCATTCCCTTCTATAGAATCGTTGTCGAAACTATATTGAAATTTGACATGGAACTTCAAATACACCCATCAAAAATTTCTTCCACTGACCCCGTACAGTGAGTAGTGAATGTGGCCAACGTTGAAATGTTTTCAATCTATTCCCGTATGCATCGAAATTTGACATGGTTAGACTAGATAGTTTCCTTGAAGGTATGGGAGGCTTTTGATACTTAAGGATGTTTGATGTCCCCGCATAATATTTGAGATCATCCATGTTTTCATCAACGTTCAATATAATGGATGTCTCATTGTCATCATTATTCATTGCCATCTATAGAATCTTTTTCAGAACTCTCTTGAAATGTCATCACACATCCAATACACCCATCACAAATGTCATCTTGCACCGACCCCACATAGTGAGCAGTGAATGGGGCCAACGTTGAAATTTCTTCAAACTATGCATGTATGCATCAAAATTCAACATGGTTAGACTAGAAACATGACTTGACGGTATGGGAGGGTTTCAAGACTCAAGGATGTCTGATGTCCCGGACACATAATCTTTGAGATTGTCCATGTTTGCAACAACGTTCATAATGGGCGTCTCATTGTCAAATGTCATTGTTTCCATCTGTAGAATCTTTGTTGGAAATCTCTTGAAATGTCATGGAACTTCCAATTCACCCACCAAAAATATCATGCATCAACCCCACAGAGTGAGCAGTGAATGAGGCCAACGTTTAAATTTCTTCAATATGTATATGTATGAAACGAAATTTGACATGGTTAGACTAGACACATGCCTTGACGGTATGGGAGGGTTTCAAGACTCAAGGATGTATGATGTCCCGACATTATATTTGAGATCGTCCACATTTTCATCAACGTTCATCATGTTGCACCTCTCATTTTCATCATTCGTCATTCCCTTCTATAGAATCGTTGTCGGAACTATCTTGAAATTTGATATGGAACTTCAAATACACCCATCACAAAAAAATTCCACTGACCCTGCACAGTGAGCAGTGAATGCGGCCAACGTTGAAATGTTTTCAATCTATGCTTGTATGCATTGAAATTTGACATGATTAGACTAGATAGTTTCCTTGAAGGTATGGGAGGGTTTCAATACTTAAGGATGTTTGATATCCCAGCATAATATTTGAGATCATCCATGTTTGCATAAACGTTCAAAATAATGGATGTCTCATTTTCATCATTCTTCATTTCCATATATAGAATCTTTTTCGAAACTCTCTTGAAATGTTATGGCACATCCAATACACCCATCACAAATGTCATCTTGCACTGACCCCGCATAGTGAGCAGTGAATGGGGCCAACATTGAAATTTCTTCAAACTGTGCATGTATGCATCAAAATTCAACTTGGTTAGACTAGACACATGCCTTGATGGTATGGGAGGTTTTCTAGACTCAAAGATGTTTGATGTCTCAGCCACATAATCTTTGAGATCGTCCATGTTTGCAACAACGTTCATAATTGGCGTCTCATTGTCAAATGTCATTGTTTCCATTTGTAGAATATTTGTTGGAACTCTCTTGAAATGTCATGGAACTTCCAATTCACCCACCACAAATGTCATGCACTGACCCCGCATAGTGAGCAGTGAATGGGGCCAACTTTGAAATTTCTTCAATATGTGCATGTAGGCATC